>CALNHX010005334.1:0-108977 GCA_940337035.1 Agriotes lineatus | reverse complement strand
TTTTACGAAAAAACTATGCAATATGTTGTTGTTATGTTTCTGTAGGTAATTATTAAGACACTTTAGATTATCTTTATTCTCTATTTGCACAAACTTTTTTTTAAATTAATTTGACAGTAATTAAATTGAAAACATATCAGTTTGTGTAATTACTGCATCTGATAATTTAAACTGACTTATCCTTTAAAGTTACCAATTTTTCAGTTACCTACGAGTTTTTTTTCAATAACTGAAATTTAAAAAACACGGATATTGCTACTTTTAATCCTATGACACTAGTTTTGATTTCAGCAACACGACTACGAAGTTCAGTTCGAGCGTATGCAGTTAATGGAATACAACAAGCGCTTCGTCAACAAAATGTCGGTTGTCACCTCAAAGTACAACAGAACATGCCCAGCTGTAAACATTACGTTTAACTACAAAGTTGATTCGGGTGACAACCTTCGGGTAACTGTAACCTATTATAGAAACCCCCAAACAAGGATTTCAATTTTAGATAGTGATACAAGGATAAAAGTTCATGAGCAATGAATATAGACTGTTTCCTGTGCGATTCCAAGTGGGGTTCTGTGATGCAGTTATGAAAGACATGATTGGGCTCCGCCGATTTACGCAGTGCGGAAACTACACAAAATGCCTTGCTCGTAAAGTGAGTATCGTAATCTTTGTACGCTTTATGTTAACTCATTTTATTTTGCAGGGGACGACTTACCATATTTGTAATTACACGCCTGATGAGTCTAAGTTCCCCCCGTATATTCCTAATGGGAAATATATGATAGAAATTCAAGCGATTCAGGATTCAGCGGAATGGTGGATGGTGCACACTTATGTTACGATTAATCGCGCAATAGTTATTCCCGATTAAACAGTGTTTGGAAGATGAAAATTTAATGTTTTTATTGGTTATCAGAGATTAGATTTTAAGCACTTAAAATGTTACCGCACTATGTAAAATATTATTATTCTGTAGAATTATAGTTAACTTCGAAAGAAGAAAAACTATCAAATAGAAACATTGTAGCAAATGTAATCTATTTATCAAACAGTTAAAAGTTATACACGCTGCCCATTTTATCATTTAACAACTAGGTAGGCAACACATTTAACGATCTCACAATTTTCAAGTAAAACCCTTAATTTTCAAAATTAATTTAAAAAATTTGGACAATTGCTAGTTTTACTCGGTATGCCCAAACCTTGTCTATAACCAATAAACAAACAAAATTGAAAGCTGTCTGTGAAACTGGTGAGCGCGTTAAATGTGTTGCCTACCTGATTGTTACATGCTAAAAAGGGCAGCCCCTGTATGTAACAGCAAAAGTGTGCAATACCGTTCAGAAAAGATAAAGGTAACTAGAGATCATTTTAGGTGTGTCAGTTCCATAATAATATTTCCTTGGGACGTGAGGTATTAGGGAAATGCTGTAGGGGTATTTTATGACAAAGCTACTGCGATCTTATGTGTAACAAGAAAAATACTATTAGTGATTTAATAGTGTATACTTGGCTAACATTTTACTGCGGCACAATCTGCCGAAGTTATTACTTTTGGGTTGAACTATTTTTACTAATTTCTACTCTTTGCCGTAACCTATTAATCAATCGCAACCCAACCAAAGGTGTAAACCGCAATCCCGAGAACGACGTAATCTATTAAAATGATTTCTCGTCGTCTGATCGTTTTTCTTTGGAAATGTTTTTCTATTTGTATTCAGGATATTAGTATGTTAGGCCTTTTTAAATTAAATTCTGGGCGGTCTTCCAAGGAGACAACAATTAGGTGCACTTAGGTGCAAATGCCGGCCGCCAGCTCAGTGTTTTGGAGGCGTGTAGTTCTTAAGAACGACAGTGAAACGATAGATCAATAATTAACTGAATTCCTAGAGCGCCAACAATTTTTGATGTAACGGCGAATGCACTCCGGTGATCTAACGAGAAATGCTAAACTCAATACCCAGGCTAAATCACACTTCCTGAAAGATAGCTCCAAATAACTGCAATCAACCGTAACTAACTCACCCTGTATACTGGCAATAAAGATCATTTAATTTCGTGTAAATATCACAGTACAAAATTACAATCGTTAACACACAAATAGCATAAATCAAAGGTGCAGGATCGCTCTAATCTAATTAATAGATGCGCTAATATACTCACAGTTTTCTGGCATAAACAGCAATTTACAACACGTTAAAATAAAGCAGCTTTGCAAGCTACTTAGCCGCTAAAGATCCTGGAGCTCAGTTTTGGAGAAAACTGAAGGCGGTTTTCGAACTCTCGGCCGAGAAGTTCCTGGAGCCGTAGGTGGTGTTTTTTTAGCGCAAAATGGGATGCGGAAGCCGGGTTAATGTACCAAAACTCGTAGGTCAAATAAACCCCCCAATACGGATCCTTCTAGTGCCCTAATTAGGCGCTGGGGACCAGGAAGAGCGGCTCCGTGAAGGCTTAACACCGTGGACTCGCACGACCTGCAGCAAGTCGCCGTGGAACGGGAACAATGAGCGGCGCGGAATTCAGCGCGGCGACCGGGCCCAAAAATTTCGCTGGGGCAGCTAATTATAAACCGGCATCAATTCTGCCTGGTACTGCTTGCTGTGAAAAGGGAAAGAGGTCCGAATAGAATACGCAAAGACAGGAGCCCTAACGCGTCTAGCTACGCACTCCAGATGGTGGTTTTAGGCACATAAAACAGGTCATGGTTGCAATCATTAACAAAATCCGCCAAAGCGTAGGGAAAGGCTCTTTTTAATAAACTCAGGGTCTTACAGCCGCAAAAACGTAAGGGCTTGCCTATCACCATCACATAAAACCAACCAAAAACTTTATTAAAACATCCCCGAAGCTCATGAATTGCTACGCCACTTAACTGCTCGTTTCAACCAGCCAGCGAAGAAGAACGCGTCGAAGCCCGGAAATCGGCTTTCCCCAGATAAAAGCACATCGAGGTTATTTCGGCCAAATGTCCCAGACACGCGATGCGCTGGAAAATACCATTCGAATTCGAAATTAAGACAGGCGGCGTATTCTAAACGTAAGAAGTAATAGCGCTAAGCGACCTCGTACTGGCGCAGACCTGGTAGTGGAGTGATAGCAAGCTAGGCTGTTGAGATTAAGGTCGCGAGTTCGAATCCAGCTAGGGGCAATATCTTTGACCAGTTATCGAAGGATGTTGCTGCACATTTCTATCCTTTCTCATCTTTGTTCAGACTATCAGCACTCTCTTCTACATTCGCACTCTCCGCTAACGATATGTATTAATAAATCGCTGACTCGATTTTCACCCGATTTTCACCGTCTAGGCTCCGCAATATTTATTTGCCGTACCAAAGAGCGCAAAAACCACTCCATCTCAACACTGCCGAAATATTGATAAGCGGCTTGCACCTTCTCACCTCCTGTTTGTGCATTTGTTCATACACACCAATGACATTTTGTAGCGTGTCTTTAAATCTGTTGCCAGTGCTACATGGTTTAGCTATAGCGTCGCCTTTAACTACTTCAAAAATGTATACCATTTGTGAAATGTCTATGTTATTTTTCTTAATTTTACGACTATTACTAAAGTTATGACAATAGTAGAAAATTATTAGTAATATACAGGGTGTCCGCATAGATTGCATAATAATGCACTGGCGTGTTCTTTGGTCAAAAAGAAACAAAAAAGTTCTAATAAACATATATTCGCAAATGCATAGTTTCCGAGATAAACACTGATTTTGCACCACAGGATATATACCGACTTACGTAAGTTGTAAAATCACAACATTAAGTAGACTTACTACTTTTTTTATTAAATTTATTTTTTTTGACGTATCTTAATTAGACGTTTTTTCGATTTGTTATCATGGCTCCGATTACATATCTTGTGGAAGAGTTAGTAGATATGGTTTTCGTTTATGATTGAGCCGATGGAAATTCGCTGCTAGCATAGCGTTTGTATGAAGAACGATATCCCAACAGAAATTTGCCGCACCACCAAATGTTTGCAAGAGTTTTCCAACGTTTTCAAGAGACTGGAAGCGTAAAATTGAAAGAAACCAAGAAAAAGCAAATGTTAGACCTGTGCAATGGGATGGCGAGAATTGAAGAAGATCCAACAACCAGTACAAGACGAATTTCCGCCATGGAAAATACGAGCAAAAGCACTGTTTGGTGAATTCTTAAAGAGCAGTCTTTACACCCCTTTCACTATCAACAAGTGCAAGCTTTAACCGAAGGAGACAGTGAAAACAGAGAAGCTTTTTGTGGTTGGGCTATACTTCGTAAACAAGTGAACGTTCATTTCCCGGCGAATGTCTTATTTACCGACGAAGCCACTTTTACGGGAAACGAGATTTTTAATCACTACAATGCGCACATATGGAGCGATGAAAATCCCCATGCAATAGTTGAAACACGTCATCAAAGACGCTTTTCTTTCAACGTTTGGGCTGGAGTTATAGGAGATCAATTACTAGGACCCAGTTTTCTTCCAAACAGGCTAACAGGAGATGCATATCTTCAATTCTTACGAAACGAATTGGAAGCAATATTTGATGATATTCCGTTACAAACTCGTCGAAATTAATATTTTATGTATGATGGCGCACCAGCACATTATTCCGTAGAAGTAAGGAACTACTTAACCGAAACATTCGGCAATAACTGGATTGGGCGTGTGGTCCGGTGCCATGTCCGCCTCGTTCACCAGATCTAAATCCGCCTGATTTTTGCATATGGGGTTATCTAAAACAAATAGTTTACTCTGAACCAATTCATGACCTAGATGATTTAAGAAATAAAATTAACTATGCTTTTAAAAAGTCAGGCAAGTTCCGGGGATTTTTGAACGAATACGAAGCTCTTTTAGGAGAAGAATTCGTGCATGCGTCGAAGAAAATGGACACATTGAACATCTTTTGTAACAGTTTATTTCAGTTTTTAGTTTATTGTTTATTGCTTTTGTTGTGAACATTTTTTTAAACAGTGTTTATCTCGGAAACTATGCATTTGCGAATATATGTTTATTAGGACTTTTTTGTTTCTTTTTGACCAAAGAACACGCCAGTTCATTATTATGCAATCTACGCGGGACACCCTGTATATGCCTTCACCCTTGTAGCACCAAGGCGGGGTTCGGATGCCCTTATAATCTGTTTTCTGTCTACTGCATTTTTTACACATCTTTTCTGAAAAAATTATAATGATTACATTTGACTTTGTCAATAATATCAACATAATATATGAATGTACAGTCATCAGTTTTTGTCTTAAGTTTAATGTTAAAATAAATGCATAGTTATGTCATATTCGCAAAGCAAGGGTAAGTTAAATATCGAATTTTAGAATTGCTAATAAAAAAGTATGTTTTAATACAAAATCATAACTTTAAATAATAGGCAGGGTTCAACACTTTTGCCCAGAAATGGAACAGCAAAAAAAAGCTAATTGAATGCTACCTCGATTGGATATAAACCAATAAATTACAAAAGTTGGCGCTTGAAAAGATTAAGCAATGTGAACGAGTTATTGCTGGAAATGTTAAACTACTACGAAGGCGCCCGGAGTATCTCCCTTAATTTGTGAAGTTGTTACCAAACTCTGACTATAAAATAAGGAGTAGCAAAGGCTACCGGATTCTCAGCCGGAGCTGGTTGTGGGTCGAACAGAAGACTTAAAGCGTAAGCCGAAACGGTGAGTAATTTATGGGCGCCAAGTAGCAGTAACCCAGCACTTTGCTAATCATCAAACCAGACACTACGGAAGGTGCTACTAAGCGATCCTGAAAATTAGAGGTAGCGACAAGGGCACACAAATCAAATTCGCAGGCATAAGTAACGAGTATATATAATTTAATAGAATATTAACATTAATAAAATATTAACAATGCTCGGTAGTATATCACAACAACGACAGATATCACAAACCAGATTTCATATAATATAATATCGTAAAATTTATCACAGATTAAACTCACCAGATTAAATGAATAAAGTCGTAGATCGTAGCAATTCGCATGTATGACCAAACGCGTCTCAAATTTAAGCGGTAGTTAAGGTTTTGTTTTGCTTGTCAAGTTGAAATCAACGCTAAACCCTCAGTTGCAAAAATACATACCTGTACTAGTAATCAAATGTACACAAAACCCATTATTACCCAAGATCTTGGTTTATAGGGGCGCAAAATTACCCGAAACACGCTAATTAAATCTCGCCCTAAAGGGGCGTAATTGCTTAAACAACGATCGGACTGATTTCGCTGATTTCTTGCAAAATGGGGCCGCACTAAGCCAAATTCAACCGACTGACGGATCTCTCCACTGAGATCGAGTCTAAAATCGTTCAAATGGGCGTATGCAAGAATTGCTATTACAAAATTTACATAAGAGAAACCTTATCGTCCCTAAGCATCTACATTAGACACAGCCTGAAGGCTAATGGAGGCTTAAAAATGTCAAGTTGCAAATATAAAGATGTAAACAACAAATAGGTTTACTTTTAGACAGGTGAGTTATCACAACATTAAAGTAAGTTAATTCGCTTATCAAAATCTGGCCGTAGCACAAAGCGCTACAATGAATAATTAAACACACATTAAAATCATGCCTATAACACAGGTTAAGTTGGTCGAGCTCAAAACTGCACAAGAACGCTTAAGGAAATTGCAAAGACAGACCTTGGCTGCACCAGGTGACGAACGTGCTAAATCGGAGGCCTACTGCACGATGTCGAGGAAGCCAGGTGTTCCAATGGGCTTCATCGCAGGTAACGCAGAGATCTCGGGCCAGTAAATCTGCTAGCCTGTTTTAGGGACTGGAAATCTCCCAAACTCACAGCCAGCCGACTGCAGCAACTGCCTGGAGAGAGTGCTCTCCAAGAGGGGCCAAATCCATCGACCAAACGCTTCGAAGAGTTTCTGCGCCACATGAACAAACTCGCCGCTCACCAACAGAGATGCGTTAGTTCATACCAAAGGACTGCTTCCTAATCTGAGTGCGTTCACCGCCCGTACCAAAGGGGAATTGAGTGCTTTCACCGCCCGTACCAAAGGGAAGCTGAGTGCGTTCACCGCCCGTACCAAAAGGGAGCTAAAAGGGACAACATTCTGCCTTAGAAATATAACCAGTAATTGTCAAAATAGCATACCGTGAGGTGTTATGCTCCAAATCGCCCAAGTATTACATGTGCTTGTCAGATGAATTCCGGACAAAAATCCGTGCTTGAAATGTATCACAACAAAAACGTCGGGGACGTCTCCCGGACCAATTTCACACCAAAATATACATTTTCATGCTAGGATGAGCGTGACAAAACCGAATTACAAATATTCGTGCATCGATTAACCAAAGATGCTTTTCACCACATCCATCTTCTGACAAGTCAAAATGGCTAATCATAATTTGACAGCTAGGCCCAGAAAATTCCAAATTTGCAGAAAAATCGCATCTGCAACCAACATAGCACGCGTACAACGTGAGGCCTAATCTGCAGTGACTTTACTTGAGGAAATGGGTAACTAAAACTAGGCTATTATAGGGTAAATAGTTAGAGCGAAATGTGCAAAGTGCCTTGAATTAGGCAGGGATAAGGCAAATCGTTAAATTAATACGAAAAGTGACTTTTGGCCATAACAAAGTACTCATGGTTTGCACAAAGCACGTACCGAGGTTTCGGATATTCTTAGCATTGAAGAACAGTGATGCTAGCGGGAGGTACCAGAGTAAAACAAACAAAACTTGATCGTGCGTTTCCAAGATGCTGCATATCGGACAGCGGTGCCCTGGTCTGGGCGGTTCTCCTATCCATAAGACAGATGCGAAATACTCAGAAGTCGTCCAAATAGCGAATTGATCGCTGAAGAAAGCACGAAGCCGTCGTATGCAAGGAGATGAGAGAGCCGACAAGTCGCGCAAACGCGAATATTCTCCTGTCAAGCCACGTGAAATTGTAGGTGTTAATCGGACAGTAGAACGAAATCGAGATAACCACGAAAAATCTGCATGGCGCCCAAAAAGAACGAGGATTCAACATTAGTAACGTAAATACGCCATAATAATTGCCACGGTTTAGGGGAGAAAAATCTTTTGGTTTTTAATTTCCTGACGGCTGCGAGCTGCGTTTTGTAATTACTGGAAGACAAATGCTAACATTTCGGAAAAACTGGAAAAAACCCGCCTCCTTAAATTAGATGTACATAAACAAGAAGGAGGTAGCAAATTGAGATTTTCGAAAAATTTACTAAATTAAAAATAAACAACCTCCTCGATACACAGGCGCTTAAAGTAGCCTAGTTTCAAGGAACAGCATGTTTCTATGTGGAAAGAAAATTTACTATAAATACTGACTTTTTTAGAAACCCTACTCTTAACAGCAAACAAGAGCCAATTTGGGTAATTGAATTTCTTATATTTTTGTCCCTGTTCCTTAGATGCTATTTTCTCATCACCTTTTTTTGTTTGAAAATTGTTGTGCATCAATATGTTTCTCTTTTCTATTTCTTCTTTAGATGCCACCATTTCTTCTTTTACTGTCTTTTTAAGGAAACTACTTCCTCTATGGCCTTCTGAATTGTTGATTCCTCTTCGTCTATGCTTTGAAATTCTTCCCCTTCTACTTTTTTACACCTATCTACCATTTGTTGTTCATACATATTTTATGATGCTACTGTATTTTTTGGCTTTCTAAAATTATAACAACTTGATTTGTGTACCGACTATCTGGGGAACACATGTGCCTTTGTACTCGTAAATTTCTTTCCTTTTGAAACGTGTGCTCGCTCATAGTTTTCATATGATTGTCTTCCAAAAATTCTATAACTGCTTGTCAGTTATCATTATCTTCCTGGTGTTTGTATCCTCTCGTGTTATATGTGTGGACAAGTGGTCATTCCCTACTTTCACGTTTATAAAATTTGTCTTTGTCTCTTTGTTCTCAATTTTCTCTTATGTGGGTGCGTGTACGTTCAGAGTACCATGTTGGGACGATTTATGTTCTCTGTCATTTTCTGTTTCTGTGTACTCTACCAGTTTCCTAATCCTTTCTATGTCATTACTCGCTTTTCGCTTTTTTTATTCCCGTTAGCATTGCTAAGGTCGTTTACCTGTTTGAGAAATAGTTAGTTTCCTATTCTCGCATGTTTACCGAGATTTGTCGAGGTTCGTTCTCTACCGCTTTGGCTGGGGGATTTAGAATCCGGTGATTGCAGGGCTCTCATAATTATTCCCCGGTTCGTATAATTGAATAGCCTGGATTTGGGGAATACCTCAATAGTAAGGCAGATTTGATATGGGACCAGCATTGTTTTTGGGGCGAATCGACTTACCATTGTGGTTATATTTTAGATACAACTCCTCGAAAGATTAGCCGTGTGGCAATATAGAGTCTGTGCTGTGGGGCTGGTCATATTTGGGGATTAAAGAACAATGGGCCGATAATTAACTAAAATAGATACATAACTGCACTCCAAGGTTGTTTATTAATGCGGAACATTATTATATGGCTTTTGCTGCTTGCCTTTTATTTCTTGTGTTTCTATTCTTTCATTTATTTAGCGGTTTGCTGCTCATTGCTGTCCTGTCTTTGGAGGCTTGATTCTGCCTTTTGAATTCCCTTGTCTTTATCGTCCTGCAAATGGATTGATTTAATCATGTCGCTACAGAACTAGAGCGAACGCGAGAAGTGCCACTTGAAGACTTGAAGGGGTTTCGGTTTAGTTAGTTTATTTTAAGTTGCTATTGCTATTGAGTATTGGAGCATTTAGCGGTCTCGCCCGGTCTTCTAACACATTGTCTATGGTCTTATCCATCACATCATTAAATAGAATTTAATAGGATTGAGCGAGTATTCAGTTCTTTATTAGCTTCTTTTCTGTTCCAATTTCGTTAGTTTTTATATATGTGTCCGCGTAGCTTTATGTATATGTCATCAATTAATTAGTTAGTGTTTGGGGGACGGGTTTTCGCATATTTGCCAAATAACTAATATAGATTCAGTTGTCACTTTATTTATTGGAACTCTCATTTTATGTTACTTATTTGTGATGTAGTAGTTTGCTAGTAATTTTAGGACTGAACGAAAAAGTGTTACCCCTCGTAGTTAGTGGGGTTATGTTTATTAGTTTTTTTATGAATAAGTATTGTACCGTTAAATTTCATTTCATCTGGTAGTTTTGTTTTTTAAGAATTAATCGTATGAATGTTAGAATTTTTGCGATTAATGTAGTACCTGCGTATTTAAGTAGGTCTTTTGCTAATCGCTTTCCACTATTATTTTATTACTCCCATTTATTGCGGAATCAAAAAAGATTATTATTGAGGTGTTATAAGTATAATCATAATACGTGAACATTAGCCAGGAGGCCACTGGAGCTATCTGCCGGTAAGCACGTGGATGTGTAGGTGATACAAATACTAATAATCTGAGCAAGGTCTACACTAAATCTGTTTTTTTTCGATCGATGGGTACTTTCTGCGCTAGTGTTAGTATCATTATCGTGATTGTTAAACAAGTTAGTAAAATATTGTGTCCACTGGTTTATGGTAATTCCTTTTGTAATTCATTTCTACTTTTCTATTTCGTATCACCTTCGAAATTTTTTGTTTGGGCCCATGATAAATCTTGTTGAACTTGATTTGTAAATTTTTTCCAAGATTATTCTTCTATTCTGCGTATTACCACTAGTATCCTTCTAGTTTAATACTTCATACAAGACTCTTTCTTTTTATTGCTTTGGTATCTTTCTTTATAGCAGTTTTTAATTTTTACCAAAGTTTTTCTATATCCTCGAAGTCAATAATTTTATTTTTGTCTAAATATTACAACTGCTTTTCCAAAATATGTTTGCGTAACGAGATATAAGCAATTTAAAAGATTTTATTGCTTTGTTAAAGATTTGTAGAAAATTAGATATGCTAAATTGAGATACATGCACACAAAGGCCTTATGACACACAATTAACAGGGATTATTTTAAAGAAGAATCACTTCAACGAAATAAAAGTCTAACAATATTTAGAATTGCAGTAAAGTTTCAAAAAAAAACTATAACTAGTAATTTTTCGATTATGTACTCGGTTTTTGAGATATTTGTACTGACATAAACCTTACACCAAGTCTTCAGAAAGTTATAGGCTGTTTAAAGGTTATGAATGAAAGATGAAGTAGCATGATTTTCTTAAATAAGATAATTTTGCTTTCCGAAGAAATGGCGATCATTGTTATTATTCCTTCAATTGATACCATGTAGAACGTTTTATTTTACTCCGTTGCAGAAATCGAATTCAAAAAGTGTCGTCAGAAGTCAGAATAAGAGCTCTTTGTTTTAATAGTTCCAAAGCATCACTGATTTCTGTTAAAATAGCAATTTTAGTTTTCTAGATTTTTGACATTTGTCCACATGAATGAATGGAGCATTTTACCTAAAATAATTGGAAAAGCAAATAATTAAACTTTAAGAATTTAAAATTGACATGTTCAGTGAGGCAATTCCAATTTTTAGGAGTTAATAGCTATTTGTGCTAAAAGTCGACGTTTATGCACGCGTTGCATACAATATTTTATCTACGACCATAATTTTACTGTTATAAATTCATAAATATCGATTTAACAAAGGTTTGCATCTACGACACTTCTAATTTATGTCATAATAAACCATACCGCGCGGGCGAATGTTTGCGAAGCCAGTACTGTCAAGGTCAGGTACGAAATGTAATTATTAATACTCCACATCTGACTGTATTCATAACTCTTTAATTATTTCAAAAACACTTTACCTGTAACGCAGGGAAGCAACTAGAATAACTTTACAACTTCACTTCCAGTTCGAAATTGTAGTTTTATAACCTCACTTCACTTTTAGCACATGGGCTAAAAGTAAACAGCTGATATCTTTAACCACGCTATACTATAAAACGTCACTTTTAGTGAAACAAGCTAGCGCTAAAAGACCTACTTTTGGTAGTGGTCGTAGATAAAATATATTTTAATTATAGGTTTATAAGGGCACTGTTTTTTAAAATAAATCAAATCAGTCTAATTAATTTTTGATCGGCCATTTAAGGGCACCAAATCCTAATTTAATATACAGGGTGACTTTGATGGTTGTGCAAATATTTTAACTGGCAAAGGAGGTCAGAATAATAACATGATTAGTCGAATAATGTCTTATACAAAAACTTTAAGGTTTCGAAAAAAACAGGTTAAGGATTTTCTAAAAAAGTTTAAGAGCCACAGATAATTTAGACTAAAAATGTGATAACTAAACACCAAATCAGCCTGTTTTAATTAATATTTGTATTGCCATGTTGACGTACGTTATTAGAAAATACCATAAAACCAATTTTACGAATGCTGATAGGTCTAATATGGTAAACAATGGTAAAATCATCTTAAGACATTTTTCAAAAAGATGACATTAACATTAAATTAAAGCAATTATTAATAAAAAAGGCTTAGTTTTCAATTATCAAATTTATTCACACTTATCTGTGGATGTCAATTTTTTAAGAAAAACTTTAATCTGCTCTTTTTCAAAAACTAAAAGTGTTTGTATTAGACATTATTGGACTAATTATGTTACTTTACTGTTCTTTTATACCAGCTAAAATATTTGCACAACTACTAAAGTCACCCTGTATATTTTAATTGTTGACAAATCTCTAAAAAAATCGTAATATTAAAATATACCCTCTATGAAAACCTATATAAACGACATCGTTACAAAACAATTTTAAAGTTTGTTTTGATAAACAAATAATAATTGTCATAGACATTAGATAATTATCAGATAATCGTTTCAGTAATAACAACATGTCCTAATCGCTTGACCCTTTACATAACCAAAGATAATCGTTCAAAAATCTCTGGAATCGAAGAATTAAGCATCTGGCGGATAAATATGTTGTGGATCTACCTTGGCTCTATATTTCTGTTAACTTCAGCAACTATTGCACAACAATCTGACCGTGGAAGGTTTAACTTTTTCGTAAGTACTGATAGAAATAGATTATTCACGTCTAGTATCAAAGGCGGTATTCTCCAGTTTCGTAAAAATGGGGTTCTAATGCCATATTGGAGTTCTTGATATGATCTTTTATGTGGTAAATGTTATTGAGAACAAACTTATTCCAAGCAATTAGAGTGTATCAGGAGCAGGGTTAAAATCAAAATGGGCAATCTCTATAGTAATGCAGTTAGTATCAAAAATAGGAAACCATTTTCACAAATAAAACGGAGTGTATCAGTCATATGATGTTTTAGTGCATTTTAATGTGGTAGTATTATTTTTATAAACTATAAGCTAATTAACTTCATCCGATTTAATAAAGAAATAATATGTACAGATTACAGTGCTGGTGAATATTAATTAATGTTTTATCATTTTACAAGTTTTTCTTTAAGCAATATCTATGGAAGTGCGTGCAACACCAGCAGTATCAAGAGAAGTAAAAAAACGAAAACATGATCCAACAAAGTGGAAACAAAATGTTGCAAAAGAGTAGAGAGCGGTGGCCGAGCAAAGATGAGCGGATGGCCGAGCAATCAACATACCTGAGCCTCAGGCGGTTAGCCCGGGTTCGATCCCCGGCGACTACACAGAGAGTTTAAACATCGTAAGCTCTACGTGTACCATGCTAACATGTTTGGTAGTCGTTAACCCGTTAACAATGGAACTCTTTCTCAGTATCGACGTGCAAGTCTAGCCACTTATTCGACTTATGAGTAAGAAGGGCTTATGCAACCACGATTTCGTCGAAGAAGAAGAAGAAGAAAAAAAAGCGTTTGCTGTCACATTCAACTTGTGGGCATAACACGAAATCTCTCCGACGTGCTATTTTCAAATTCCTCGTTATCCGACTCGTCAGGGGAAATGATAAATTTTGCTTTATTGGGCCGGGAATACCCTAATCCGAGTTCTTAACATCTAGGTCAGTAATTCAGTAATTTAATTACCACAAAATAATTCAATTACCAAGAGTAATTTCACTTACCACAAGGAATTCACATACTTGTAAAGTAATTTAAATACTTTACAGTAATTTGATTACGCAAAAGTAATTGGGTAATTGAATGTAGTAATGAATTACTTTCAAAAAGTAACTGGCAAGTACTGTTTAACAATAATGGCAATTACCAATTACAATTACCGCATTTTGAAAAGTAATCCAATTCCAAGGCAAATAAACGAAAAGGAATTTAATTAGTAATTTAATTACAAAGTAATTAATTACTACGACGTGTTGAGAACTGGAATTCTTTATTCCGGTCTTGCCCAATATTGGAGGTGGACATCTCTATGAATCATTGTACTAAGCAGCATAAGTGCTGCGTGCAAGTGAAAAGGGCAGCCAACAAGTGTTTACGAGGCCAGTGAATGCAATTTAAGTAGTGTACATGTAATTACACCAATTTTCCAAATTGAAAAGCGCGTTCAAGGTATCCATTTTGGGAACCGGTAATTCAGCAATCCGTATGGTAATTTTGCACGCAACACATCATCCTAGATGTGGATGATGCATTTTGAGGGCAAGCCAGGATGGGAAGCAGTACTTCAAAATAAATTTGGTGCCGGAAGATAGTTACAGTCAAAACGTGATGAGGAGTGCGTTTATCGGTGAAAACCTTTTGCAAGCGCTTTAGGAATGCGCTGAGGTGTTAAATTCGCATTCGGTTTTGAGTGCAGGCGATTATGAATTGGACTGGCTTTAGCCAACTTCAACAGAGTCAAAAGGGTAATGCAAAAAGGGAAAACTTCTAGATTGATTAACCTTCTTATTTTTCAATGAGGATATATTAGTGAATACCTATGAACCCCTTAAATTAAGATTTTTGCGTTTTACGAAAAAAAGCTATACAATATGTTGTTGTTATGTTTCTATAGGTACACTTTAGATCAGGGCTGTCCAACATGTGGCCCGGGGGCCGCATGCAGCCCGCCAGGATATTTTTGCGGCCCGCGGATCAAATTCCCCCTTGAGTCCACCAATCCTGATCCTGTCCTCTCCTTTTTTACCTGGGCCCTCCGGTCTGACACGCTGAACTGTCTAACGGAGTAGGCCTCCAACCTTTACCAGACCAGGCTTCAAGGGATATGACGTGTTGTACTGTCAGCCCGAGAAGTTCAAATTTTCCGCAAGAGCAAGACCGCTAGAGTTCGATTTTACCTTGATTGTTAAACTGTCTTAATACGCTGTACTGTCTTGCAGGGCTAACTGATTAAAAGCCATTTCCGACCGCCTAATTTTTAAACGCAAATCTCGGCGCCCTGAGAGGTGAAATACTCCTCATAACCTCATTTTACTAATATTTAAACCTGTAACCTGTAGCAATCGCAGCCTCTACCCCGCTTGTGAGCGTCTAGAGTTCTGTAGCCGCCCTTCATAAACTCACCTGCAGGGCCCTTCTTTGGTCATTAAAAGGCGAATTTCTGGACTTCGACGTTCGATTCCGCAGCCCGCAAATTCCCTACCGGGGGAATGTCAACATCATTTTTCCGGCTCAAGGCGAAAAAAATTCCATCTGCAGGATTTGACTCCGCGTTCGCTCCAAGAACGACGCCTAGCCGTCGTAAGGTACCAACAACCACCAGGATTTAGGCACTAACGCCCGCCCCAGTTAACCATTAAAATCTCTAAATTCACCGGAAAATTACAGCTTAAAATCACTGCTGAGTGGAAGGTCAAGTTTGCAGAAACAAAAGACCTACTCAGCCCATTTCCCGAAGAGTCGGCGTGCGTACCGGCGGACTACCAATAGAGACCCGCAACACTCGCCGGTGCATTGGGTTGCAGCTCGACCCACGAAACCAGATACCGTTCCAGAAGAACATGTTAATTTTAAATAATGTGCAACTCAGAGTTATTTTTAATTAATCATTGTAACTAGCTAAAAACATTATATTTGTTTTGGTAATTGTCTGGTGTGAACGTATTTCTCCGATTTGAACTTAACCCGAGGGGTAAATCTTTGACGCCCTTAGTAAGGGGGCGAAACGTCACATCTCTATACGTAAATTTACATTAATTGATGTATTTTTTTCCTTTGTCGGTATCTTAAGAACGGAAAGAAATTAACCTAAAGTGAATATGGAAGTTTTGTTTAAAATCACTTCTAGAACATACGGTGTAAGTTTGTCGGTTACCTCAGGGAACACCCTGTATATCTCTTTTATGTTTCAATGCTTTTTGTAATGTAACCTAAGCTTCTTGAATAAATTAAAATTAGTATTGAAATATGTAGACACGTTTTATATTTATTACAAATCACTCACAAAGTCGCATACGACACATTTTATGATGCGGCCCTCACAACCTTCAAATTTTTTACAGTGGCCCTCTCTTTTATGTTTCAATGCTTTTTGTAATGTAACCTAAGCTTCTTGAATAAATTAAAATTAGTATTGAAATATGTAGACACGTTTTATATTTATTACAAATCACTCACAAAGTCGCATACGACACATTTTATGATGCGGCCCTCACAACCTTCAAATTTTTTACAGTGGCCCTTGGGCCCCTTGAAGTTGGACAGCCCTGCTTTAGATCATCTTTATTCTCTATTTTTTTTGGTTATTTATTAAACAGTGCACGTAATCTTTAAGATTAACTAACATTTTATTTATGTCCTAAACTACTATATATACTGTATACAGTCCATTTGTTTCCGTCGACTCAACATAGTTTCTGGGACATTTTGCACACAACCCTGACGTGGCTACACTTGCACTATACTCTGCTTTTCACTACTGAGTTACACTTTACTACACGAGCTCAAAGGGTTTTGTTCTTTTGAGCCTACGGAGAAGATCCTAATTGGCTAGAAGTTGTAGGACTTTTGGATTTGGATGTCTATGGAGCCGACTCTTGGCACTCTTCCTGATTACTTCCTCGACCATCTCCACCTGGAGTTCCCGATGCAGATCTCTATTTGTACAAACTTTTTTTAAATTAATTTGCCAGTAATTCAATTGCAAACATATCAGTTTATGTAAGTAATGCATCTGATAATTTAAACTGACTTATCATTTGAAGCTACCAATTCTTCAGTTACCTACGAGTTTTTTCTCAATAACCGAAATTTAAAAACCATGGATATTGTCGCTTTTAATACTAGACGTCAGTAATATCGTTTTTTAAACATATTTTTAAATGTTCGTAGTTTCATTTAAAAGCTCTCCTATCACACGAGTTTTGATTTCAGCAACACGACTACGAAGTTCAGTTCGAGCGTATGGAGTTAATGGAATACAACAAGCGCTTCATCAACAAAATGTCGGTTGTCACCTTCAAGTACAACAGAACATGTCCCGCTGTAAACATTACATTTAACTATAAAGTTGATTCTGATCGCAACTTTCGGGTAAGTGTAACCTATTATAAAATACCATTAAGCAAGAATTTCAATTTTAGATAGTGATACAAGGATACAAGTTCATGAGCAACGAATATAGAGTGTTTCCTGTGCGATTCCAAGTGGGGTTCTGTGAAGCAATTGAGAAAAACATGATTGGGCTCCGCCGATTTACGCAATGCGGAAACTTGACAAATTGCCTTGCTCGTAAAGTGAGTATCGTAATCTTTTAACGCTCTGTGTTAACTCATTTTTTTGTAGGGGCAGACGTATCACATTTGTAACTACACACCTGACGAGTCCAAGTTTCCCCCGCATATTCCAAATGGGAAATATATGATGGAAATGCAAGGGATTCTGGATTCAAGGGATATGTGGATTGTGCACACTTATGTAACGATTAGTCGCGCAGTAGTTATTCCCGATTAAACAGTGATTGGAAGATGAAAATTTAATGTTTTTATTGGTTATCAGAGATTAGATTTTAAGCACTTAAAATGTTGCAGCACTATGTAAAATATTTTTATTCTGTAGAACTACAAGCCCTGTCTCACAGAAATTGGCCCAATCAGTAAAATTTTGTTTAGCAGTAGATAGATCTGCTAAAATAAATACACAAAGTATATTTATTAATGTTCTTTATTGAATTAGTAACCCATTAATCAAATTACAACAAAAATTGAACAATATTTGGCAAGTGAGAGTTATTTTAGCCGTTTCAAAGTACAAACTACATTTCAATCTAAATTAACTAAGATTACAGGATCGCACAAATTCCGTTTTACCATTGAATGACGTCACCCTTTCTCTTTAAAACAGCCCCTATACTTTCGGGTATAGTATTAACTAGGTCCTCACATTCATCTGGGGTAAAACCGTCCCAGATATCTCGAAGACGCGATCGCAATTCTGGTAACGTTCTCGAAGTATATTCCCGTAACCTTTTTTATGATATGCCACAATGTTTTAATTGATGATAGGTCTGGACTACTAGATGTCCATCTTAATAGTGGGATTTTATTTTCCAAGATCCACACTTAATTTTTTTTAGCTGTATGACACGCAGCTCCATTCTACTGCATACTAGCATTTCTACATTCTTCAATATTGTAGGATTAAGATAGGCCTGTAATATTCCAATGTACTTCTCGGAATTGACTGTTCCTCCTATAAAGTGAAGTCTGCCTACTGTCTTTGCCGACATGGATCTCCAAACCATTACAGATACAGATACTTTCTTCTTTAAACAATCATTGTGGTATGCCTCGTCTTTAGTTCTGATAACCCTACTGCGACTATCACATACGCAGCCTTCCAATCTGGATTCGTCGCTCCAATGTACTGGATCCCATTGACCTTGACAACAATTTCTTTGATTTTTTGCCCAGCTCAGCCTATTCTTCCTTTTTTTTGCATTGTTAACAAAGGTTTCTTTGCCTGAAAAATATATCGGTTTTAGCGTTTTTGTTGAATAAAAATTAATTGAATAAGAACCTACCCTGTATACTTTAACATCAAGTTCTTTTGCTGTTTTGTGGATATTGAGAAACTTTTGTCAGTTGCATTATTCTATGACACAGTGAGTTCACCAAAATTCGAACCCTTATTTTGTTTTATTATTATTCTTAAATAGTATATTATGTTATTAGGAGCAAAAGTTATACTTTATGTGCGAGGCTGGACGGCTTATCTGCCGAGCTTGCGAGGTAAACTTAAACTAATTAGCATAAGAATACTTTAAACAGATGCTACTTACACATTTAGAAATGTCAACCATCTTTAGATTGTTTTCATAAAGCACAACTAACTTGATTACAGAATTAGGTGAAAGTAATGAAGTAATGATCTAAATAGGAAAACCTCCTGGAATGTTGTGTTCTATGCAACAAAAATCATTTGTTTTAATGTTAATTATTAAAAAAAATTATAATAGAAGTAAAAATTAAAAACACGATTCATAGTTCTAGTATATCGTCGGAAAAATCATAATTACAACTTGTAAGTGATTGGGCCCAATTCAATTAGACGGGACTATTCAAATAGAAATATTGTAGCAAATGTAATCTATTTATCAACCAGCTAAAAGCTATACAGACTGGCCATTTTATATTGTAACAACTTGGTAGGCAACACATTTAATAGCTCATAATTTTCACAGAAAACTTTTAATTTTAAAAATTATTTACTCAGTTTTGGAGAATGGATGGTTTCACTCGGCATGCCCAAATTATGTTTATAACAAATAACAAACAAAATTGATAGTTGTCTGTGAAAATGATGAGCGCGTTAAATGCGTTACCTAACTAATTGTTATACGTTAAAATGAGCAGCCTGTATATACCAGCAAGAGCGTACAATATCGTTCAGAAAAGATAAAGGTAACTGGAGATAATTTTTAGGTGTGCCAGTGCCATAATAATATCGCCTTGGCAAGCAAGATGTTAGGGAAATGCTGTAGGAATATTTTAAGACAAAGCTACTACTACCTTATGTGTAATCAAAAAATACTATTAGTGATTTAATAATGTATACTTGGCTAACATTTTACTACGGCACAATCTGCCAAAGTTATTACTTTTGGGTGGAACTATTTATACTAATTTGTACTTTTTGCCGTAACCTCTTAATCAATCGCAACCCAACCAAAGATTTATCAAGGGTCTCATAAAACTGCACAACTTTTCTCAAGGTAGAAACCGCGTTGGTGTTAAAGCAAGGCAGTTTAGTGAAGGAATCCTGCCGGTTGGATGTAAACCGCAATCCCGAGAACGACGTAATCTATTTATATGATTTCTACGTCAGTTTGTGAAGAATATTAGTGCGAAGATCAAAAGCTTTTAGGTGAGTATTGTCGCTTTTCTTTGGAGGTGTTTTTCGATTTGTATTCGGGATACTAGCTGGCCCGGCAAACGTTGTCCTGCCCAAAAATAATTTGTCTCTGAAACCCCGTTTCACCATTATAAAGTTTTAATTTTATGTCATGTCCATCGTCTTGGACTTAAAAATAAATGCAATTTTCGCAATCAACGTCCCAAAAAACCTCATTGCGGTTCGCACGTAAAGTATGTTTCCGCGCAGCTGACCGACTGCTACGCCCTATGTTAGCTCGTCGTGCCTTTGGCATTGTAACGGACACTATAAAACGGCACGGAATTGTTTTCACAATCACTTGTACACAAACCAAATTTGAATGTCTGACTGGCTGACTGCGACGACCTATGTAAGGCATTTGGAATTACCCCCTGCTCATAAATTGCTATTAGTGTCTCTCTTCCGCCTTCGGCTACCTGATGCGGATTATGACATGATGGGGAAAACGCTTCAAACCATTAAGCAATGACTGCAAATAGAAAGACACATTTTCGATATTTTTCCGAATTTTCTTTTTTGCTAAACTACTTCGGTACTAAGACGAACAAAACAAAAAAATCATCCCAATCGGTCAAGTCGTTCTCTAGTTTTTGCGTTACTAACACACGGCGATTGATTTATATATATATAGATTAGTAATAGCGCTAATCGACCTCGTAATTGGGCAGATTTGGTGGTGGAGTGATACCGAGCTAGGCTGTTGAGCTTAAGGTCGCGAGTTCGAATCCAGCTAGGGGCAATATTTTTGAACAGTTATTGAAGGATGTGGTTGCACATTTCTATCCTTTCTCATCTTTATTCACACTATCAACATTCTCTTCCACATTCGCTCTCTCCGCTAACGGAAGGTATTAATAAATCGCTGACTCGATTTTAAGCCGATTTTTACCGTCTAAGCTCCGCAAAAATTAGTTGCCGTCTCAACACTGCCCAAATATTGGTAAGCAGCTTGCACCTTCTCATCTCCTGTTTGTGCATTTGTTCATACACACCAAGTACATTTTAAAGCGTGTGTTTAAATTTGTTGGCAGTGCTACATAGTTGTATTTGGAACAATGGGTTTAGCTATGTGTCACCTCTAATTACTTGAAAAATGTGCACCATTTGTGACATGTCTATGCTATTTTTCTTAATTTTGCGACTATTGCTAAAGTTATGAAAATAATATAAAATTATTAGTAATATATCTGCCTTCACCCTTGTAGCACCAACATAACAAATGAATGTACAATCATGGGTTTTTGTTTTAATTTTAATGTTAAAACAAATGCATAGTTACGTCATATTGGCAAAATGAGATTTATGAATTACTAATAAAAAAAATGTTTTTAATACAAAATCATGACTTTAAATAGAGGGTTCAACACTTTTGCCCAGAAATGGAAAAGCGAAAAAAAGAAGCTAATTGAATGTTGCCTTGATTGAATATAAACCAATAAATTATTAAAATTTGCGTCTGACAAGATTGAGTAATGGAAACGAGTTATTACTGAAAAATTTAAACTACTACGAAGGCGCTCGGAGTATCGCCCTGAATTTCTGAAAGACTGACGGTTTGGTTAAATCACGTATCGGGCTTTTTGCGATTCTTAGCACTGAAGTACAGCGATGCTAGACGGAGGTACGACAGTAAAACAATGAAAACCTAACCTTGCGTTTCCAAGATGCTGCAGATCGGACAGCAGTGCGCTGGTTTTTATCGCGATATGGGCAGCCTCTCCTGGACCATAAGAGCGATGCGAAATACTCAGAGATTGCCCAAATAGGGGATTGATCGCTGAGGAAAGCACGAAGCCGTCGTATGCAAGGAGTTCGGTGAGCCGACGAGGCCTGCAAACGCGATTATTCTCCTGTTAAGCCACGTGGAACTCTAGGTGACAATCGGCCAATGCAAAAAAGTGAGATAATCACGACGGAAAATCTGCATGTGTTCAGAAAGAACGAGAATTTATTAAAGTAACGTAAATACGTAATACGTAATACGTAATACGTAATAAATTAAATGGCATGGAAACAGAAACGCAAGAATAGAAACCAAATTAGACTCACTAATAACTGAAATAACAGAATTAAAAAACGAGCAAACAGTAATAAAAACAGAAATTAATGAATTAAAAAGGAAAAAGGATATCCTAGAAAACAGGATGGCATATCTTGGAAATAGATTAGAGATCCAAGAAAAAAACGAAAAGGGAAAAAACATCGTTATTAAAGGACTTAAAATCAAACAGGAAAGAGTTAAACCAGAGGTAGAAAGCTTTTTAAGAAATAAGCTTCATGTAGAAGCGGAAATCGAAGAAACAAGGCTAAACTCCTCTAAGAGGCAAACCCCAATTATAATAATAAAATTAAAAAACAAGGAAGACAAAGAAAAAATTCTAAAAGAAAAAAGAAAACTGAAAGATACCAAAATATTCATGGACCAGGACAGAACGCATGCAGAAAGGAAAATACAGGCAAAAATTGAAGAAACCGCGGATATCGAAAAAACAAACGGGAAAAAAGTTAAGTTAGAATTCCAAAAAATATGGATTGAGGGCCAGCTTTGGAGATGGGATAAGAACAAACAGGCACTGGAAAAAGCAAGCCAGGTGGATAGCACTCAGTCAAGAAACTAATAAATCAAGATGCCATACCGGAAATAATGGCAACGAACACGGCTATGAACACGGCAACGAACAATAATAAATTAAAAGCAAGAAAGAAAAAGAAGAGGAAGAAAAGCCAGAGGAAAGAAGAAAACTTATTAAAAATAGGAACGTGGAACGTCAAAACAATGCTAGCACCAGGCAAAATGTACGAAGTTGAGCAGGAAATGAGGAAGTATGAAATAAGCATACTAGCACTCCAGGAAATAAGATGGAATAATGAGGAAAACATTGAAAAGGAAACGTTTTCGTTATACTATTTAAGAGAAAATAAACAGGGGAAAAATGGTACAGGGTTTATGGTTAACAAAAAAGTAAAAGGAAAGGTTATAGAATTTAAAGCAGTTAATGGTAGGATCTCTTACATCAGACTAGAAAACAAGCAATCTAACATAACAGTAATAAACGTATACGCTCCCACCGAAGAGGCAAAGGAAGAAGAAATGATAACATTTTACGAGAAATTGGAAGAAACTTGTGAAAGCATCCATAGAAATGATTAATGATAATAATCGGGGACTACAATGCGAAGATAGGGAAAGAAGAACTGAACATAAGGTGCAGGAAAGGAAACAATTCACAAAAGCACAAACAATAACGGGACACGATTGTGCAACTCAGCTGCAATAACAAACACATACATAGTCAGTACAAAATTCCCACACAAAAGGCAACACAAAATCACTTGGATGTTCCCGGGTAGGACAGATGGAAGCCAGATAGACCATATACTCATTTCCAAAAAATGGACAAAACTAATGCATAATGTAGGATCACATTTTAGTAATAGCCAAAATGAAATTAAAAATAAAAAGAAATACAAGAAAAGAGACAAAAAAGAGAAACCGGGCAGTAGGCAAGCTACAAACAGATCAAACAAAACAAAAATACTCAGAAATAGTGAATAACAAGCTAAGAACACCAGCAGAAACTGACATTGAAACAGAGTGGGCAAACATAAAAACAAGTATTATCGAAACCTCAGACGACGTAATTAAAAAAAAACATAAAAAATCAAAAGAGCGGTTTTTGATGATGAATGCAAACGTAAAAACAAAATGAAAAACGAAGCATTCAGAAGATGGATAGCAAGAAAAAGGGAACAAGACATTTTTAATAAAAATATTTTTCATGTTTAATGTTAGTTTAGAAATGAAATAATTAGTTGCTATAATTATTCCTCTAATTAATATTGTGATTTTTATAATAATTATTAGAATCATTATAAACATTTAAAAAAAGGATGTTCTGAGTACATTATGTAGGCCGAGTAAACGCCGAGTGGAGCGGCCTACTCCGAGTTTCTCGCTACACGCTTAAAACGCTACTCGCCACGGCACCGCTCTGAACGGAACATGCATTTTGCGACTCTAATGTAAACCGCTTGGCAATAAATAATACAGGATGAATAATTGCGAAATAATTTTTATATTACTCTAGAAGTCTTCAGCTCAAGTGTGTCCAAATGTCAGCTGTTAATATTAATAATTGAATGTGTAGCGATTGAAAAATAAAAATATCTCGGCTTCTATGGGTCGTACAGTAATCTATTTTTAATTTCCTAGAAAGTTGGCAGCTATCAAATGGTGCTGATGTAATTTCGGTACAATTAAAATTGACAAAAATATTCAACATTTTGTGAGCGTAAAAAAATTTCACCTTTCAAATTAAATTTTCACATATTTGTAAGTGCAACAAAAATCGCGCTCATATTGTGTTTGGTAGTATAACTCTTAGGAAAAAAAAAAGCCTACGCTGATTGCTGTACGACTTCTGTAACCTGAGTAAATCAATTTCTGCGAAAACGTATTTTATCCGCAAACGTCATAAGAGTGACAACTTATGTGTGTTTATTGACAAGGTAAAAGTGTCACTTTATCTGATTAAGTAGATAAAATAGCAACTTTTGCGTACTTTATGTGCCTAATCACATAAAATCGTTGCTCTCTTTCTTTCTTTCTATGTATATTTGCTATCTCCTCCGAAGATACTGGACCGATTAAATTGTATGATGGTTTAAAATGTTGCAAATTTTTAGACTTAGATCGTAGGCCGGTTTTTATTTTCAAAAAGAGTACGAAAAAGTTTTCATTTAATCCTTTAAGCAGCGGAACGGAGCATCTGTTGCCGTGGGTTATGGTGTGACAGCTGCTGTGGCCGTGTGCTATTAGCTCGGGTGATTCAGTATATTCTATTCAGTAAACATAAAAACACAAAGTGGCCTTTGATTTCCAAAATTTGATGAGTGTACTTCCAAAATGCATCTTTGTCTAGGAATGTACTTACAAAAAGGTACTAAAACAAATAGGTTAACGGTATGACATTTATCTAGCAACTGTCATAAATGTTGTAAATAATTACTTTTAAGGAAATTGTGCAAATACTGTGTTAGATACTATTGACATACCGTTTATTAAAAGTTGTTTTTATTACATTTTATAAAAGTTCAGCGGAAAATTTCCAGAAAAATTTCTACTTTGGCACTGAAATAATGAGAAATATTAATTGTCATTGATTGTAATTTTTAAATTCAAACCTGCCTTTATGCAAGTGTTAAAACCTTTGCAAAACAAAATGTAGAATTTCTAGTACAAAGATTGTATGCATATGTCAACATAAAAAAAATTAAACTGTTTTTGTGTTTACTGAATGCCCTATATGTTCATATATCATTATAGAAGCGCGTTATTTAAACAACCGAGGTTGGCGCAGGGGTAAAGTGCTTGTCTGTCACGCGGGTGTCCCGGGTTCGATTCCCTGCCGATGCATCCTTTTTTTAAATTTATATTAATGAAATTTATCTGAATACGCTTTGCGGATAAAATAGTATATGTTATTTGGAGTAAAAGTGACTTTACGTGGCTTAGCTGAATTATTTGCCTCACTAACGTTCGGCTAAATAAACTTCAGCTTCGCCACATAAAGTATCACTTTTACTCCTAATAACATAATCTACTATTTTTTGAGAAAATTGATTTATGCAAAATGTAATCAATCTTTTTGCAAATTTCAAAAATGTGCGTTTTTTTGCTCACAGATTACTATGCTTTTTGAAAATTTCAGCGTTATAAAAGTTTTAAAAAAAAAGTTATGAACAATTGAAAAATTAGTCATTCTTAGCGATAACTTTTTTCTAATTAATCGATTTTGACCATCGACAGCTTGTTTTATTTGTTTTTTTAAACTACATAAGCCTATATTTTTTTTGAAAAAATTCATTCCTTTTTTGCTTTTTTATATGCAAAAAACCGTTTTTTCATTACTTTAACCGCAATTTTGAATCACTTCTCCACTTCTTCAGCTGTTACATTGTAGTTCATTGAATTCTACAGGATTTGTTCTATAAAAATACATTTTCACTTTTCCAAGTAGTATTTTTGTCAAAAAAAAAAACACAATTTGACTGGACTAATAGCCAACGAGTCATTACTGAGATAGAACCGCAACTCTAAGTAGACGTCATATATACTTTTATCAAAAGAAAAACGGTCTGCGTCCAGAGTCGCGAGGGCCATTTGAAAGATGAAAGATATTTTATTCCATAATTATTCGGAACACGTCTACTTTAATATTCAATGAAAATATCAGCAATCCCTCAAAAAAACTTTTATTTTAAAATTAAAAATGGCGTTCTTATTGAAACACCATTTACAACGTAATACATTACTGACGCATAAATAAACACCGGCATTAACATTTTCTGTGATTATAAACATCAACTTAAAAATAAATTAATTTATCTATAATGTTAATAATTCGGCATAGTTAGTACAAGTTAGTTATAATATGTTAGTTCTGGTTGGCTTTTGGTAAAAATACCTTAAATATGAAAATTTAGGTTAACATGATATGTTATATCAATGATGCAAAACTTGACCTTTTAAGACTCCTCGGCCAATTTACATCGGAATGATGAAAAAGGTGCATACATGAGTAATTTGTGTAACAGTTTGACTTATTCTAGGTTCTATAATATCAAGCTGATTTAAAGTATTTTCATCTGTCAGAAAAAGAATAGGGATATCGTTTATATTAAGCGAATTCCAGTTGCTTTCTTCACTAGTCGGAATTTTTTTAACTCCTCGATTATAACATTTTCTGTTAATAGTCGAGTTAGGATATTTAATGACCTCAGTACGTTTCTCTTTTAATGGCGCAAAATTTTTCCATAACCTATAAAGAAGAGGTTGCTCGTTTGGATCATACTAAATTCATCTAATGTTTTAGATCCAACAATATTTGCGAAATATTTGTAGCTTCAATAAGTACCATCAATGTCTTTAGTTGTTGGATCAGGCGCTTTATGTTGATCTCCGAGACATTTAGAAAAATCTATGGCGTCTGGATTCCAAGGTTCGAAGTCCGGAAGCTGGAAATCCTTTGTTAATTGTTTTAATTCTAGCAGTATGTTCTACAAGTTTGAGAACAGGAGTGAAATGCGCCTTAGTGAGAGTCTTCAACGAATGGTTTCTTCTCCACTCAACTACCGCTTTTTCCCACCAATTTTGTATCGGCTTCAATGACGCAACTTCCGCAGGTTGCATGATTCGAGTAGCGTTGAGGTACAGACAAATTAAAATTATCTGAAGTTCTACTCATAAAGAACTAATTTTGTATCGAGATGTGTACTATAACTGTTTAGAACGAGAATTACAAGGAAACTCGTTCCTATATTCTTTACATAGGGATGTAAAATATTTTTAGATAGTCACTCATAACGTCAATATTTATCCACCCAGTATTTGAAAGACCGATTCCCCATTCTGGAGACACGGACTTTGCAATATATGTGGGGATCCTTTTATATGGATATACGATCATAGGTGGCGTTACCTGGCCAGAGGCCGTAAAAGTGCACATTATTGTTAGTGTGGCCTTAGCAGAAGCATGCTCCACCTCATAAACATTTCATGCCTCTCTTGGTACGAGCAATTTATTGTTCTTAGGGCACAAATTGAAACACGTGTCATCAGGGTTTATTACTCTATTTGGATCGTCCAATATTTCCCTAAATCCTTTTGATATCAAGTACGTTTCTATTTCGTTAAACCATTTTTTAATATCTGACTCTGATACGTTTGCACTTGCTGCTGTCACAGCTTCTGATGTCCGCTCTTAAATTTTTGGATTCCTTCGAAGAAACGCACGATACCATATCTCGCCAGGGCGATTGTTAACGAATGGGTTCTCTCAATTTAGTCCAGAAATTCTTTTACCGATTCTTGAACATCTTCTTTAAGGCGGTGATTTTTGAAGATCCAGGTAACCAAATTTGCTCTTCATCATTGGAAAGAATTGGGTTAGGGCCAAAGGCTGCTTTCATATAATTTTGACCTTTTCTAAACTGCAAAGTAGCTCTTGGAATTTTGAATAATCTTGAAACTTCTTTAAGGGTTTTCCATTTTTAATTTCCTCAAGACCTTTTTGTATATCGTTCTCTGTGTATTTCTTGTAATATTTTTCGCCTCGGACAATTTTTGCCATTGTCTTCACCTAAAAATAGGTAAGTTTCAGTGATTGGCCTTTAATGAAATTCAGTTATTGGCCCCCGGCCAGTCACTGGATACGAGGCAATTATTGGCCAGATTTTAAAACAAATAGCAATATGTACATTATTTCAATACAAAGCAAACCATAAAATTTATTTAGTACGATGCCATGCTACCAATCCCTAAATATAATGTTTACTGATAGGCCTTCTGATTTTTTAGAGGATTTTAGGTTATAATGTACCATCATATCAAAATTTCATCAAATATACCATTGAAAGGTACTAAATTAATTTCCTTAGTAATAATATCTAAATATCTGGAAAAAATTACTTACTAGTAGCAGCACCCTCTTGTCTACACAGTATTTCCAGTAACTACAGCTTGTTCGGTTCACTACGTATTACATCGTTACCCATGTGTGAACCTGGCGGGAGAATTCGTAGACCGTTTGAAACCAGATAACTAAGCAGAGTTGCCAGCTTGTGCTGATCTTCACAGATAAAACATTAATATCGACAAATCCTTAATAATTTGTGTTTTAATGCAACGGCCAATAACTAGATGCTAAATAGGAAAAGGCCAATCACTGGGTGGTATGCCATACTGTTGTTAAGCATTAAGCTGTAGTTCTTTTCATCGACTGACGATCGGCATACCTTTACACTGTATGACTATATATCAAACTCAAAACACATAAGAAGTGACTTAGGTCCTTTCTAAAATAAACGATTCATCTATATTTATTTATATTATATATTAAATTGATTCAATTTTAAGTGTGTGTTAAATATAAAAGGCGAAGTAAAACATTTTTCGAATTTATGTCGACTGAGATGTAAAAAGATTTTTTTTCTGCGAGCAAACTGATGATGTACTTTATTTTGTTAGTTAGGTAGTATTATTTAACGTATTTATAATTATAATTTTTCAATTCATTCTCAATTTTGCTAATCGGCTCTCATTAGTTAAGAAATAATCAAGCGATTTTGATTAGATGAATTCGATTTAGCGTTAGCGATTGTTTTAAATAAGACATAGTTTTCTATATGTATAAGCTTTTCGATGCTCAAGCCAAGTATCTTTTGTCATTTTACTGCTACTGCATAGGCTGCACAACCTTTTTCTTCCATAAACATAGTGTACAATAATCACCAAATAAAAATATCTATGTTTGTTTGTACCTGAGATGACAGTTCCTAAGTAAATAAATGGGATTTTCTTTTTGATGATATTCAGCTTTTCGATTTCTCTTGTGGTTATACGATTAAACAGCTGATTAGCAGCCGATGATAACTCTTTGACCAGATAATCTACGGTACTGCCTAAATTACAAGTAGGTGTTACATACAAGATATTAGTGAGCATTAATCGCCAAGTTTACCATTGAATAAAGGGAGGGGATATGAGTGCTGATCTGCAAAATAAAAAGTAATAATAAGCACATGTCGATCAGCACCAACTCAAGCTTATATGCAAAGCTAGTCTACGTACTACTTCTGTGCAATTTCAAGTAACTGGGCACATACAACATCTTCATACACATCCATAGAAAGGCAAATCAACGAGGGCACATTGCAGATGATGATGCTGACAGGCGTTCTAAGGGACAGCAATGCTGTTATCGTGGGGGTAGCTGTCTGTCGGGCTGACGTTTTGGCGAAGTCCTGTAGCGAGGTGTTGTTCTTGGTTTGTTCAAGAAGTCAACACAGCACAAACGGCCATTGGCTGGTTGTTCTAAACTAATCAATAGCCGCTTGAGTTCTGTTGACTTCTTGAATAAACCAAGAACAACGCCTCACTACAGGACCTCTCCGAAACTTCAGCCTGGCAGACAGCTACTCAAATAAGGTGTGATCTCTCAGATTCTTCAAATATATAATCACTTATGTTTCCTCGCCAAGGTGAATAAGGTAAAATTACTACTTATATCAAAACTCATATGTCAATTAACTAGATAGAATTAAATTTTCGTCTTATTTAGTATCGGCTCAGATCCTCCTCGGGTAGTTCTGATGGACCAACCAATGGCCGCTTGTGTTGTGTCGATTTCTTGAACAAACCATTATTATTTGCTTACCGCAAGCGAGCTCCTGCTCTGTCAGTCTAAAAGCTGCCCTTCACCTTGAGCTACCGACCTCCTTTAACCTTGTTGAAAGTCGAATTTTCCTTTACGGTAGTCGATACATGGGTATACAATTATACATTAATAGTTGATCACGTTCTATGACTTTGTTTAACTATTTATATTGATATATTAATGCTGTTCTTTCATAAGTTGCGTAGATTATATTAGTTGTATCGATTTAGCACGTATAGGCAGTTAATTTACAGTCTAACCTAAAATTTACAATAGATACGAAATGTGACAACCAGTAGATTTATAGTAAATTTATGGCAAATATGTAGGTATAAGTTAAGAAATTTCTTTATAATGTTGATTATTATCATTTTCATTAAAACTTGGCTGTAAAATACTACAGACGAAGAAAAAATTCGAAGACGGTAAATGCGAGAAATAGAGTTAATTAACTTTGAACTTAAAATTTAATGTTAAAAAAACCAAATAGAAATGTGTTTAACATGCAGATTAATTTGTGCATCCGTTTGAGCAACCTAACGGCAAATTCCAAACTCAACACTCTAATAAAATGGATAGATATCCTACTACTTTTAGGTTTTTACGACCTGTTATAGCTTTTACAACTTTTTTACGAGTCTGCAGGCAGTTTATGATTTTTTAGCACGACTGATATGCTCGAGATACTTGGAAATTCTACTAATCCTCATTCCGATAGAATAAAGCAGCACGAATTAACGTTTATTGCAAACTAAAAATAGGTTCGGAAAGATCCGCCAATTTTAGATTTTGAAAAATTGGTATCAATTTGCTGAATCTAAATGGAAACTGTGGAATCACTGTCTTGTGTAGTCGTAGGCTCATCTGGGCCTGCCATTTACATATTAATTTTCAAAAGGCGGCGCATTTGAATACAATTTATAATAACATCTACATTGCAAAATTGAGATCTCACAGGTTGATTATTAAAACAATACCGAGTACAATGCGCTTAGATAGCCGCAATCAAATATATCATAAATAGGAAGGTCAGATAAATTCCTGTAGTGAATGAAAGCGTATATTGCAAATTTATTTGTTTACAAAACGAAGCCATGGCAAGATTTCCTGATAAACTAAATCAGACACTCTGAAGCTTTTTAGTGGTGTTCTAATACAATTTATGTTGTGAAGCATTTAGTTGCTCTAAAGAAATGCCCAAAAAAATTTAAGAGTAGGAATTATTGCGGAGCCGGACATTTGGGCGCGGCCGTTTGGGCGCGGCCGTTCGGGCGCGGCCGTTTGGGCGCGAAGACACTTGGGCGCAGGGCCACTTGGGCGCGAGACATTTGGGCGCGAGGAAATTAATTAAAGTATATTAGTATCAGTTAGCTTTACTATTAATAGGTCTGAAAATTTATTTTAAATAACGAAGATTACCTAAAGCCCGTCCAAGGAGGTGGCGGGCGGCAAAAATTGTGTATAGAATTTTATTAATACAAGTAGGTTCGACGAAAACAAATTACAAATTTTTACTTTCCGGTAAATACTAACAAATCTTTTGCGGAGATTTATTACATTAAAATAATAAGTAACAAAGACTAAATGAATAGAGATTGGGTACAAACAGAGCCATCGATAAACCATCCAACCATTTGAAGATCCATCGACAGCCTGCAAACTGTTCAAAGAGGGAGAGACGTTACTTATGAACAGTTACTTGCGGGAAATGAGCCAACCCAAAAAAAATCAAAAATTTATCCAGGCTGATAAAAGAATAAAGAATTTGATTGAAGATTATAATAATCAATATAATCATGTAGACGGCGCAAACAATAGGAACATTGTGGAAATTTTAAGAAGCATTTCGTACAATTATGAAATGAATGCATAGATGCTTCTTGTTTTTATTTAAAAAATTGTATATATTTTACTTTAAGAATAATATGTATTTTAATGGTAAAAATGGCATGAATAAATTTCTATTTTTAAAATTAATCTTTTTATATTATTACTTATTATTATTCTTATTTCTGCTTATCTTCAGTTAGTAGGTTCATAACATAACGAAAATAATTGATTATTTTAAAATTTAACAGTTTATATTATCATTATAAACAAAACTCGAAGCCGACTAGTTTCGTTCCAAACAGAACACATATTAGAAACATATTAAACATTTGAAGCATCAATCGATTAAATATAGCATAGTATTATTCATTTACCAGTACAATAAATGTATTTCTATTTAAAATAATTTTCAACACCTATATATAATCTATTTCCATCTTTATTTTAATTCAGAATTATTATTCCATATCTATCATACTGCCTTTTTTATGTATTATGAATTATTTCAAAAGTTATCTAATATACTACCTTCTTTATTTCTATTCCGATTTATTTAAACATTTATCCTTATTTAAAATTAATCTCATAACGGTTTCAATAAATAATTGGATTATTCTTTTAAAATTGTTTGATTAATTACAATAACTTCTTAGAATAAATAATGATTTAATAAATGTTTGTTCCTTTATGCCAAATTTAAATTATTCACACTTAATGTGTTCCTAAATCCCAACGTTAACCCTTTCTCGCGCCCAAGTGTCTCGCGCCTAAGTGTCTCGCGCCCAAGTGTCCCCGCGCCCAAACAGCCGCGCCCAGACGGCCGCGCCCAAACGGCCGCGCCCAAATGTCCTAGACCGGAATTATTGTACATACACAACTTGCCATATACATAATCATGTAAATATTAATGGAAGTAAATATAGGAACGGTATTGAGGAATCTTGTTATTAAAAACAGATGAAAATGGAAAAGTCGCGAATGATTGATAAACGAAGGAAAAATTTATTTTAGTAAGCCACCAATATTTTAAAATTAAAGTCAAAGAGAAGAGAATAAAACGGATATGCAACAGTTTATTTCAGCATTTGACCGAATTATTTGTTTTTGTACTAAAAGACGACGACATCATATAGTAGTATTAACAGATTAAATGAGGCTAACATGTAATTCATTAGAATAATAATCGCTCCAAGCGTTTTTTTTTATTAAAAAAAATAATTTTTTTGTCACGAATTTTTATGTTGAATATTGTTGAAACGAAGAACATTTGAATGCACATACGTTTGGTTAAATTGGTTTGTTTTGACTTCAGAAACATGTGGTAATTTTTTGTATACACTTTTTTAGAGACAGCTTGTATTTAATTGGAGTAGAGAATAAAGTGAGAAAAAATGTAATTTTGTTATCTACCCAAACAATAAAATTAAAAGGTCACTTAAGTTTTGTAATAAACTTTAAATAAATTGATAGCTGGAAAATTGTAATTAGAAGAACTTGACTTTTTCGTAAGAATCATGCTTCAACTTTGTTCTGGTTCGGTTGAACAATAAAACACATATTTCTCTTTATTTATCAAAATACGAGAAAAAGTCGTTTCCTCAGCTTCACATCTGGTTAAAACGATTGGATAGAATCTTTGGATCATCAAAAAAACCTTTCATGGTTGTTCTTTCAGAGATGTTCTTCAATTTGAGGATATCCAATCTGGCATCCTTATACATATTGCTATGATCACATTGTAGTAGCCTTATATAATAATTACTAATAATTTATAACATAACCAACAAAACAGATATTTATTGTAAAAGTGTCCAGAAGATGTAATAATGTAAAGTTTCAGATTTGTTATAAAATACAATAGGCATTGTAAATAATTCATATCATGATGTTTTCAGAATAGCATTATTTTTGTTTAAAAACAAATTAAAATCAAAGTAGGTTTGGCATTTTATGCAACCAAAACAAAATTGTAAACAAGACAATTGGGGTAGCTCCTTGAAGAAAGTTAGTTGTTTTTGCTATACTCTCTCCAATAAATGATATTTTATGTGTTATTAAAAACACAAATTTACCAAGAATTTGTATTTTTATTGAGAGAGTGTGCCCAGGGTGATTTGTGGAAGTTTTTCTTTGTATTGACCTTTCGCAACGAGGCATCAATTGGTCAAGTGCAATCCAGAATATTTCGAAGTGATTTTACGGAGGTCCAGCCAATTTTATAAGTGCCTGTCCCAGTGCATAAGCGAGACGAGTACGTGTGGTGCAACGTAGCCCTACAATAAGGCCCCAGCTTCAGTGAAGCCAAAAGGTCATCCAAGTGCAGCCGATATTGAGGTGCAAACGAGTGCAGATTTGGTGCTTTGCTATCAGCAGGCCGGAGGAGACATCCCGTCAAGAACATCGACGCTGCAGGTACACCAAGATTATCTTAAAAGCCATCTAAAGGTCAGATTTTCCCAGCTAAAAAGTGTAATTTTGTGATTGTGTTCGATTGGCGCGGTTTTTACTTCCGGTAGTGGCGTCAGTAGAAGTGTTTTGTTTTTTTTTGTGATGTTGTGTACTTACATTCAATTATTATCGCATAGCAACAGCGTTCATTGCGTGGACATTAACAACTTAAATAGAACACGGGGCTTGCATACGTATTTTCTACAGCATCTTAAATCATCATTCCCATCTGTTAGAGATACGGCGCTTGAAAATTGGCAGCATACAAAGCGCGTACAAATAAATATTTGTTAGAACTTTAAATAATTCACAATAGCAAGTTAGTAGCAGTTTAATTTTAGATGTAGCGACCTAACCCTGTAGATTAAGATTAATTTAATTAATTATAAAGATTCAAAAACAAATATTAGCCGGGCACTTTACAGAACTTGTTGTAATCAGAGCTGAATCAGAGTCAATTAATTATTAAACCTCCAGTTGGGATACAGCAATATATAAACGTAACTTGCTCCTTTCTATATCTGTGCTTGCTTGTGTGCCAGACTGTGTGTGTCACGTATTTATCATTACTGTCACCAATCGGGCTGATTTCGTTCACGATCGGTCGTATTGTTACCGCGCCCTTCATAATACAACGATAAACCTGTGTTTTACGAAGCATTCGATCATCCTGGGAGCGTACCGACTGTGGTATTTTATTTGTGTTTCGTTTGAATGGTGCAGTGTTATTAGAAATATTGAGATTTTTTACCAATTTTGAACACTGGTCAACCGTTAGTTGACCTAGCATTAGTTGTTGATTGAAGAAGTTGGAAGTACTACCTTCTTTAGTTACTCTATCAGCAATTTTGAAAATAGTAAAAATTAGAATAATGCCATCTATGTGGTGCCCAAAAAGCCTAATATTATATCAAATATAGCCTACCAAGCAAAGCGAGATAGATCATTTGGCCAAGGCTTCGTCGAATTAATTAAAATTAACTCCTTTTTCATAAAATGATTTACTTCTAATTGTGACGAATCGAAATTCGTGATACTACCGCAAAAATAGTCAACATTACTGTGACTACTAATGGTATTATAAATGACAATTATTTCTTTTAGTTTCTATATTACAGTCACTTTTGATAAGTGTTCGATTAGAGTGTCAAAAAGACACACTAACTTCAGATTTATGCCCCCCCTGGCTCATTCACCCTAACCAGAACTAGGTGACAATATGAAAATTATAAAAAATCATTGGTGATGCTCCATTTTTCCTTTTCTTGAGGTGCTTCAATTGCATTCTGCAATCCAATAACAATATATTGCTATAACCCCATTTATGCTATTATTTTATTTGATTTTAAATAGATAAATATTTGTTCTGATTAATTTATGTAAAGATATGTCCTCATTTAAATTATTTATTATTTAGTCTATTTATTTTATTAGTTCCCTTCTGCTCCTAAATCAGGTTAAGTTCAAGCTTTATAAAATATAATTATTTATCTGCATTAATTTACTAATTTTGCTATCTTTTAATTGTTATTGATTATTAAAATAATTTTACTTAGTGGTTATTTGGTAATATGGTAATTATATCAAATGACACTTCTGTCATCTGTCAAAGTCAAATTATAAATATGAAAGGTAAGCAAAAGTCATATTTTTTACAGTTAATGTCGTTTTGAAATACTGATAAATGATAAGTACTTTTTGTCAATATATTATTCGCTCACTTTTATAACTTGTTTATTTACTGTGATTACTTTCACTTAAGTGCGTTGATCAGATATCCCTGTCCAGCCATGTGCATGCGATCTGCTTATTCCGGTGTTGTGGAACGGCCAGGTAAGTAACACTCCTATCAACTATTTATAACAGCCCTATTGTTAGCTCCAATGATGATCCCAGCTCTGCGAGTTGCTGCCCATCAGGAACAGCCTCACTTAAATCTACGACTGAGACCTCAATCGGCAAACCAAACTGCCACGATAAACGGAATACGACTCCAAATTCACACAGTAACCCAGGAAATCAGCTTTTCCTTTTCAAATAGCTATTAAGGTCTCCATCTCTGTCTGTATCCAAATCAAGCTCAGGTGTAGATGTGTTTTACCCGATAGTGACTCCACCGCAGTTCATCCAAATCAAACCGGAATACTTTAGATCAGCTCTCCTCCCACAATATCAAACAGCAATTCCAAGGCAGTCTGCATCCCAAGCACCACTCAGACTCCACAGCACCAATCCTTGATAATAATTAGTGGTTTCACCACAGTTAGGCTTCATTCAAACACATCCAGTTGTTTATAGAGTATTCTGCTAATCGTAGCTGTTCACCTTCTTTTTGCAATACCGTTATCTTTAATTCTTCCTCCAGTAGTCCTTTGATAACTTTTTAATATTATAGTTTCTTTCATCGTCTTACTTTAAATTCATCTATTTTAATTTTAATCGCTTATACCCTTTTATAACATTTAAATTCGAAAGATCCATTTTAATAGGGATTTATTTAAAATTTTTGCTTATTATAAAATTTTACATGCACATTTTTTTTAAATTAATCTATTCATACATTTTTAAAAACGAACACTCATGGATTATTTACATTCCAAATTATTTAAATTGTTTTGATATATCATGTGACTTATATATTATTTAGCTTAGGCCTTTCACATTTACTCAAACTATCTTATAGTTTGTTCGAGTTATTATCTAATATCAATTATGACTTGTTCTTTGATACCACCAAATAACACTCTTTATTACTCTAAATATCATATTTTAATTCATATGTTAGAAACTTTTTCTAAGAATATACACATTTGTGATAGTTATCCTGTTATTTTTATATTAATAATTATATTAACAATATCGAGTCCAAAATATGTAACAATACAAAAAAGCTGTGGACATTTTTGAAGCACAAAAATTAGTTCAGGGTATTCCGAATAATATGATGCTGGGTGAAAAATCTGCAAATGACGACGAAGCAGTATGTAATTTATTTTGAGAATTTTTCAGTTCTGTATACACTCTTGATTCCGGTATAAAAAATACAAATCGGATAAGTAACAGCAGCATCTCATTGGGAACCTGCAGTTTTTTGGAGAATGAGGTTTTGTCAGTACTAAATACAATATTGATATTAATAAGGGGGCTGGTCTTGACAATATACCCAGTATACTTATAAAATCTTGTGCATCAACTTTAGCAGAACGTCTTTAACAGAAGGCTGGTTTCCGGAAAAATAGAAGAATGAGTTCGTAAGTCCAATTTTTAAATCTGGAAATAAAAACTTAATAACGAATTATAGGCCTATTTCTAAATTATGCATCTTTGGCAAAATATTGGAAAAACTTCTTTACAGAGTAATTTTCAACACCTCAAGGGAACTATTATACCCCAGCAGCATGTATTTTGTTCTAATAGATCTATTTCATCAAATTTACTTATTTTCACAAATTTTATAAAAAACTGTATGAATGGAAGGTTAGAAGTACATGCTGTGTATACCGACTTTAGCAAAGCCTTTGATAAGGTCGATCACTCTCTGTTAATTTATTGATAAATTAAATATGCTCGGTATACATGGTGATCTTTTACTATGGATTTCTTCTTATTTAAATCATAGAACTCAGTGTGTATCGTTTAACGGTTATACATCAAATAGTGTTTCCATTACCTCCGGAGTACCGCATGGTTCACATCTAGGGCCATTGTTGTTTATACTCTACATTAATGATATTTCTAAATGCTTTAAAAACACCAATTTTTTGTTGTATGCGGATGATTTAAAAATTTACTCAACAGCATTAACGACTGTTATAATTTGCAAAAACCGTTTACTACTTAATACTGATAAATGTTATTCAATTAAATTTACGAGAAACCGTCATAAAATTGTATTTGCCTATCACGTTAATCAAACTGCAATTTCGGAACAAAGTACAATAAGGGACCTGGGTGTGATTCGTGACAATCAATTGTTGTTCGATGCACGCATAAATATAATGAGGTGCTGCAAGCCCTTCAAAGGTGCCCATTGTTTGCAGCTTCTGTATTTTGCTATGGTTCGTAGTGATTTAGAATTTGCCGCTCCGGTGTGGAATCCCCGGTATAATATCTATATTGACCGAATAGAAAAAATTCAGAACAAGTTTGCTAAATATCTGAAACATAATTCAATTCAATTAAATCAAAGGCAGCAGAACTTACAGTCAAGACGAAATTTGTTGGACTTATGTGTTTTATTTAAACCTTTTAATGAGAAAATCGACTGTCCAGACTTACTATCTGAATTTTCTCTAAAAGTTTCATCTAGGCCAGGGGTGGCGAACCTTTATTGATCTACGTGCCATTTTTTCTTGAGAAATGTTTAATGAGGCCATGACGTGCCATCAAATAATGCCAGGTAGAAATAGGCTAAAATACATTCCTAGGTACATAACCGAGCTCAAAGGCGGGAGCTGAAGAAGACTAACCTGGAGGTGGCGGACAGCCTGGAGTGCCGTGCAAACAACGAAAGTAGGCCCCAAAATTCCGCAAGAGCGTAGTGAACGTAAGGATTGCAACCATAAACAATTATCCTAACGTTCAGTGGGCTTTCGTTGCTTCCAAATTCTCCCTCACAAATGAACCAAGCTATAATTACGCTGGTGAAGCACGAAGCCGAGGGGCAATCAACTTATTAAGCGAATGCTGGGATGGAAAAGGTCGAGAAATACTACCACACGCAATTTAACTCAGGTTATCAAAATCTCCCAAAAATTGGAAAATGACCACCAGAAAAACTATTGGAATGCAGAGTGGTCTAAATTAATAGCAACATAGCTGTAATTTACTGAAAAATGTTATCACAAGATGAAAATAGGGTTGCCTAGCTACACAGGGGAAAATTTATTCAATATTTAAAACTAAATGTGAATAGGGCTGCCTAACGATCCAGGGGAGAACTTACAAAATAAATGCTTAAAGTAAAATCCAACTAGTTATTTCAAATACTGCATGCAAACTACAAACTAAGCTTAACAGCGCCCCTCTAGCCGTCCCTCCGCGTCGCCCGCGCTAGCTCACTCCGTAGCTCACTCCCATCCGTTCGGTCAGAAATTCGCCCGAAATCTACTTATCTCTGTCGCGCAGTCTGTTGCCGTTTTGACACCGGTAGCCTTGTTCACAATGAACTTTGTTACTATGACTGTTCAAACTATTTTTGAACATGAATTTAGTGAATAAAGTGAAATAAAGTAAATACAAAAGTGCACGCAATTAGCCTACAAAAAAACTGTATAAGTTGCGCCAGATAAGATATGGGTCAAGTTTCTGTGTCGCGATAACAACTAAATGTAAACGACACACGCAACAACTGCCAGTTCCTTATATTTCAAAACAGACGTTGCAGGTTTTAATTGTGTATTATATCGCATATCAAAGGCACAGCGCAGTAATTTTGTAACTAGTGGGTCAAGATAACAAACTTAGCGTTTAATATTACGCACATATGATTGTAATTATTTATAGTAGGAAGTAAATATGGCATACATTTATTGTATAAAAGCTATGTGATATGTATTAGAATTTAATATACGTTCAACCAAGAATGTGTATTCATTGATGGGGTTAAACACAGGCTAAAATTGTTTGTAACGAGGTAGTCAGGCCTAGCTACTTGCCCCTATCTCTTAACAACAAAATAAACTCCAACTCCTGTCGAATAAAACTAAACTGGTTTTACAACAAACATAAAAGGTGCTAAGTTCCAAGTAATTTTGGGACACATCTTAAACAATGACCTCAAATGTAGACGAAAAAATAAATTGTTTCGATGAGGTACCTAAATTCCTTAATTAAGGCCGTGCCCAAATTATTTTGAAGCGTGCCATCAATGGCACGCGTGCCATTGGTTCGCCACCCCTGATCTAGGCCAACGCGAAGCAATGACGTTTTTGCTCTACAATTAAAAAATACGAACGCTGCAATCAATTCTCCGGTTTATCGTTTGTCTTGGTACTATAATTATTACTGCAAATTTCCAAATTGTCCTGATTTATTTAATTCGACCTTCACAAATTTTAAGTATAAAATGTCTTCGTTGATATATTTAAACTGGTTTTGCTATTGCGAGTTACGGCGTCTCGGGGTGCTATGGGGGTCAGGGCGTATCGCCTAGCCTACACGCTGGTGCGTTGCATTTTATTTCCATGGCTTCTTGAGTCTTTTCATATTATTACTGAAAGCCATATCACATGTGCTTTTTACTTCTCCTCCACTCCTCTCCTACATGTTTTAGTTTTTAATATTTATTATTACTATTCATGTATATGTCATTTCTTTCACTTGTCATTGGTATCATACTTGTGCTTTTTTCATTGAATGGCATGACTTTCAATGTAATCTTATAGAATAATTGTATGTAGTGGTAAATTGTAATTGGGTTGATGCTTTTGCGGGTCAACCTGTTATTTACCCAAACAAACCAATAAATAAATAAATAAAAATAAAAATAAATTCACCCTTTATAAAATATAGGGTTTTAACATTTAGGTACTTTATCATTACATAATTAAACTTGAGGTATGACATTTATTATTATTAAATGAGTTATTAGTATTGAGCTACGATATCATAACAATATACTTATAAGGATTTCCTACCCATTCGCAGGCTTTTGTTGGTTGTTTGTTATAAGCAATTGGTTAACCTACAGCTATCACATCGCTTCACTCTGAAGAATCTATAATATAATTTTCTTTAATGTGTGTCTGTGTGTCTGTGGCACAAAATAAAATCTCACGTTCCGGGTTCACAGATGTTTATATTTGTTTAGGTTTTGTTTTTCTTATCTTAGCTCTCGGCTCGGAGCTTGACCTTTCGAGTATCCTATTTCACGTGCGCGTAGCGCGAAATTTGCTTGTATGTATCTTATTTTGTATATAAGAAAGTCAGATGTCAGATCAGTTTGTTTTGATCCTATAGAAATGTGGTAACTTTTTATTCAGACTTTTTAAAACACCCAGTAGAATGAATTGAATTGCTAAATAGCAACTTTTTCTAACTGGCCAGTGGCTAAATCGCAATGTCATCGACATTTTTACGATCCTGTTATGAAAATTGTAGGTTGCACAGCTATAGCAAGAATGTAGCTGCACGAAGGTGCAAGAAATTGGGATTGGAGCAAAAACCGAGTGCGAATTAACCTTTCGCATGTAGCCTCGCACGTGCCAGATCCTCTGATAAACGACGACACGATATTTTTGTCAGATTAATATGTCAAGCCTTTTTTGCAACTGCCAGCCGAGGGTGATCCCACGATTTGCGGAGAGGACGATTTCTCAAAAACCGCGTTATAGATTACGTAATTCCGTGAGGATGTGGAGATAAATATGTGTGCGAAGTGCTGCTCAAATTTTCTTGCAAAAGTTCGCCCGTGACGGCTTAATTTATACCTTACTCTTCACTAATAGTCGAAATGAGTTATTTCTGGTCGCGAAACTAACGGCCGCTTCCTACTTGCTGCAGATTATATCTGTGGAAGGTACGTGTTGGCAGTCATTAGCACTTTGAGAATAGAGTTTTGCGGTAAAACTAATCACCACGTTATTTATTTAAAATTGGAGAGAGGAAGGCGACAAACAGCAAAATCTTTTTGTATGTTAGACCGTTACAACAAAAAGATGTATCTCAGCCACTTATTGTTGAAATGTTAAGCCATTTATCTTTTTTCAGCACTGGAAATATCTGCAAGAGTAATTTATTAGTACCTAAATGGTTCAATCCTAATTATTTTGCTGATTGAGGTATGCATTGTGTAGTACACGGATGTTTTGGTAGACCCATCATAAGAAGAGGAAGAGGGTAACAGAAATATAAGACAATATAGTTTAGAGCTATTATTTTGTACTTTCCGAAAATTTCTTGTTTTGTTAACGCATAATTCGCATAAAATTTGTATGTGGGGAAAGCTTTCGCTCAAGAGTCTAAGCCGAGAGGGCCAATTTCGTACACTGTATACATTCTTAACTCACGTAGTTTATATTATACTTTGTCTAATTTTGTGGAAATAATACTAATAATATATATACTACTCAAAACATTAGAGGATACTTCATGAAAATAGTCTATACGTAAAAGACATCTGTAGCTAAAATAACAGCTGCAATTATTTTTAAGTGTTACGAAATCTCTTTTAATTGTTTTGATCAGTATAATTATGCATTTAGTTTTGACAAAATTAAAGCTATTCAATTAGCAGTCTGTAGCAGCTTTCGTAAAAATTATTGAAAAGTGAATTATGAAGTTTTTAATTCACTAATCACACTAGTGTATATTGTTATGGTATTGGTACAGGGGTTTAAAAAGTAGATTAATAAGATTAATAGAATACAGTATTAAAAATTAAGATGAATTTAGATGTAAAATAGATATCAAAATTATTAAGATGTATTTAGTAAAGAAAGGAAATATCCTTTATCTAATAGACTTGTCTGTCCGTCCTGGACGCTGTTTCAGCAGCCAAACCGTAAGAGATAGAGAAAAAAGTTATGAAAGTTATATGTTTGGAATGGTCATGTCAGGTCAGGAACCGAATTTCAGTCTCTAACACTAATTATTATCTTAATTATCCTAATCCTAACTTTTTAGGTTAGATTTTAGGCAAATTTTATGAAGGCGAATGCGACTGGTAGTTTGCTACCAACAATGACGTCATATACGTACGTGTGGTGAATACGCGTTCTATTTGCAAAACGGTCTTTTTTGTTTTATTAAATGAGACATTTGTCTCACTGGACTGCTAGTCCTTTATCTGATAGACTTGTCTGTCCGGGACGCTGTTTTGTCTGTTCGGGACGCTGTTTTGTCTGTCCGGGACGCTGTTTCAGCAGCCAAACCGTAAGAGATAGAAAAAAAGTTATGAAAGTTATATGTTTGGAATGGTCATGTCAGGTCAGGAACAGAATTTCAGTCACGTGATACTTCCGGTTTTCGAGAAATCACGTGATTTTCGTCCGTCCGGGACGCTGGTCCGTCCGGAACGCTGGTCCGTCCGGGACGCTCTTTCAGCAGCCAAACCGTAGGAGATAGAAAAAAAAGTTATGAAAGTTATATGTTTGGAATGGTCATGTCAGGTCAGGAACCGAATTTTAGTCTCTAACACTAATTATTATCTTAATTTACCTAATCCTAACTTTTTAGGTTAGATTCTAGGCAAATTTTATCAAGGCGAATGCGACTGGTAGTTTGCTACCAACAATGACGTCATATACCTACGTGTGGTGAATACGCGTTCTATTTGCAAAACGGTCTTTTTTGTTTTATTAAATGAGACATTTGTCTCACTGGACTGCTAGTCCTTTATCTAATAGACTTGTCTGTCCGGGACGCTGTTTTGTCTGTCCGGTACGCTGTTTCAGCAGCCAAACCGTAAGAGATAGAGAAAAAAGTAGTGAAAGTTATATGTTTGGAATGGTCATGTCAGGTCAGGAACCGAATTTCAGTCTCTAACACTAATTATTATCTTAATTATCCTAATCCTAACTTTTTAGGTTAGATTCTAGGCAAATTTTATCAAGGCGAATGCGACTGGTAGTTTGCTACCAACAATAACGTCATATACGTACGTGTGGTGTATACGCGTTCTATTTGCAAAACGGTCTTTTTTGTTTTATTAAATGACACATTTGTCTCACTGGACTGCTAGTCCTTTATCTAATAGACTTGTCTGTCCGTCCGGGACGCTGTTTCAGCAGCCAAACCGTAAGAGATAGAGAAAAAAGTTATGAAAGTTATATGTTTGGAATGGTCATGTCAGGTCAGGAACCGAATTTCAGTCTCTAACACTAATTGTTATCTTAATTATCCTAATCCTAACTTTTTAGGTTAGATTCTAGGCAAATTTTATCAAGGCGAATGCGACTGGTAGTTTGCTACCAACAATGACGTCATATACGTACGTGTGGTGAATACGCGTTCTATTTGCAAAATGGTCTTTTTTGTTTTATTAAACGAGACATTTGTCTCACTGGACTGCTAGTCCTTTATCTAATAGACTTGTCTGTCCGTCCGGTACGCTGTTTCAGCAGCCAAACCGTAAGAGATAGAGAAAAAAGTTGTGAAAGTTATATGTTTGGAATGGTCATGTCAGGTCAGGAACCGAATTTCAGTCTCTAACACTAATTGTTATCTTAATTATCCTAATCCTAACTTTTTAGGTTAGATTCTAGGCAAATTTTATCAAGGCGAATGCGACTGGTAGTTTGCTACCAACAATAACGTCATATACGTACGTGTGGTGTATACGCGTTCTATTTGCAAAACGGTCCTTTTTGTTTTATTAAATGACACATTTGTCTCACTGGACTGCTAGTCCTTTATCTAATAGACTTGTCTGTCCGTCCGGGACGCTGTTTCAGCAGCCAAACCGTAAGAGATAGAGAAAAAAGTTATGAAAGTTATATGTTTGGAATGGTCATGTCAGGTCAGGAACCGAATTTCAGTCTCTAACACTAATTGTTATCTTAATTATCCTAATCCTAACTTTTTAGGTTAGATTCTAGGCAAATTTTATCAAGGCGAATGCGACTGGTAGTTTGCTACCAACAATGACGTCATATACGTACGTGTGGTGAATACGCGTTCTATTTGCAAAACGGTCTTTTTTGTTTTATTAAATGAGACATTTGTCTCACTGGACTGCTAGTCCTTTATCTGATAGACTTGTCTGTCCGGGACGTTGTTTTGTCTGTCCGGTACGCTGTTTCAGCAGCCAAACCGTAAGAGATAGAGAAAAAAGTTATTAAAGTTATATGTTTGGAATGGTCATGTCAGGTCAGGAACAGAATTTCAGTCACGTGACACTTCCGGACACTTTTCGAGAAATCACGTGATTTCCGTCCGTCCGGGACGCGTTCTATTTGAAAAACGGTCTTTTTTGTTTTATTAAATGAGACATTTGTCTCACTGGTTGCTAGTAATTTATAATTTAATTAAATGAAGCTAGTTTGGAAATAGTAGAATTAACTTAATTTAATATCTGAAATGAAAATGGAAGTTAATGACAAATACTTTTCCTTCTTCTTCTTCCTCTGATTATAGGCCAGTGGCCTGTTTTTAACCACAAAGTGGTTTCCGAAATATACTATTTAACATAGTAGGTACTAGACATATAATAAAGCTTCAATAGTGTGTTGGGCTGTAAAAAATCTGGTGTGATACACGCACACAATTTCCTTTTAGAGTGATCTTATAATTAACCAAAAATTTGATTTTAAATTTTAAGCATTTGTCAAAAATTTTCAAAAACGGTACAAAATAGAGCGTTAGTTGAAGAGACAGATTTTCTCTAGAATTTTAAGCTGAATTAAAAAATGTAATAATATACAGGGTGTTCTTTTTAAAATAAGAGTTAATAAAAAAATAGAAAAAGAAACAAAAGAAACCCATTTTAGAATTATTCAACTGGAAAATCACCTATGTCACATCAATACACATTAAAAGTGTAATAAAAATGTGAAGTTTGAAAAAAATCGTTAGAGCCGTTTTTGAAAAAATCGAAAAAAACTGAAAAATCACAAAAGTAAACACCTACTTCCGGTTATGCGATTTTTTTCAAAAACTTGCTGTCGCATATACATAGTACGCAAAACTTATATATAAAGTTTTAACGCCATACTTCTTTTCGTTTTTGAGATATTCTGTTTACAGGCAGACACACAGACACACAGACACACACACAGTCAGACCAATGAAAAAAAATGTTTTTTGGGTTCAGGGGATCCTAAAACGTAAAGATCTGTTGAAAACTCAATTTCGAATTTTTGGTGTGAATCCAGTACCTACTTCCTTTATTGTAGAAGGAAGTAAAAATAAGCTAAATCGCTAAGGAGATAGTTTATTGATTAAAAAAACATTAATAACAAAAATGATGTAATACAATTTGTAGCGTTTGAAATTAAGAAATAACCCCCTTTATAAAAGTTTTTAAAAATATATTTTGGTAAATAAAGGTCTTAAAATTTGAAATAAAATTTGCGTGGTAAAAAAGAATACAAAGTAAAATGTAAGAAAAAAGATTATCAGACTAGATGAATCAAGATTAAAATGTGGTGAGAAAATCAATCTAATACAGTTATAATCTACAAAGGCAAATAAAAGTAAGGGAATGTGAATTGAGTTTATTGTGGAATTACATTACATCTACTGAATTGGATAAAAAGGAATGATTTACAAAGGAAGTGATTTAGATCGACATCATTAGCAGAGTGAGCTTATTTGTAGGGCTTATCAAGTAACATCTTGTGGCTTGCATCTGGTCAAGGTTCGTGGTACCGGGTTGTAGCAGGCTTCATAGTTGTGATTTGGTTGTGCATCAGAGCTGAGCTGTGCTCGATTTGGATGCATACTGAGGTGGAGGTGTGAATGCTGTTTTAAAAGGGCTGCTTTCGTGTGTTCCTGTGGCGAACTGTTTTTCCTGGGTTGATTTGGATCCGGATTCTGGACGTCTTGGCAGTTGGTTATCAGTTGAACCCTTCACCGTGGCTTTGAGTGGAGCAGTTCTTGTAACGTGGTGAGTCGCAGAGCTGGATGCATTGGGTTTGGTAGAGAGGAGAGCGTTAAATCCAATAACAGGTAACAGAATACAGGTATTTAAAATAAGAACTGAAAGAAAATAAAGAGTGAAGTTAGTTAATTTTAATTAAAGGATTACTTACCATTTGAGATTGTGCAATGACAAATTTAACGAGAAGGTATTTGTAATTGATTTTTCAAAACTAGTTTGAAGTGCCAGTTGACAGATGTATTGAGTTGTCATATAAAATAAGAACATCAAATTTTAGAATATAACCAATCTAGATTATAAAGAATGCGACCTGCTTTTCAGTCAAGTGTTCTACTGAGGCTAGCAGTAAATAATTTTGATTATCCATAATAAAAATAGGGCAAATAAATTTATTAAAATTGAATTAAAAAATGATTGAGGATAAACTAAAGTAAAGGTGTAAGCCAATCATAATATAACATAGGTGTTACAACGTGGTAAAGTCACGGTAACATAAATTGGGCACGCAAAGTGGAGCTAATCACTTTTACAATATAAAAAAAAAATCATTTTTCCATGTAAACAACTACTTATGGTGGTTGCTAAAGGATTTATAAAGGCACTTTAAAACGCCAAAATTGCATATAAATAAATTTATTTCATAATTTTGGATACTAGTGGACATTTGGAAACATAACTAATCCTTAGTTTTGCAACCATTTATCATGAATATGAGCTGATGAATTATTGAAAAACTGTGGCTTTAAAATAGCTAAAAAATCTCCATTCTAAGAAAGCACTGCTTGAAAACAACATTTCTTTAATCGTTTAAACTTAAGTGCGCTTTTTATTCCAATACTTCGTCCGTTCTAGCCAGACCGAATAAAAAGTAAAGAGCTAGCGGGATTCTTAAAGATTCCCAGCGAGTCATTATTTCGAGGAGTAAATGTTGCGCAGGACGTGCAACACTTATAAAAAGGCCTGCGAACGATTTTGAACGCATTATGTACCGATCCAATCACCTTTAGTGCTTGTTGAATCACTCGATGCGATGTCTAACCTCGCCGATTGAAGAAATATGTTGAGCAGGTGTTAGGAAGACGACTCGAATACATGACCAGTTTCAGCTCGCGATGTCCTTCGGAGACTAATAATAATAACACAGCAATTCGTATATTCGCAGATTTTTTTTGTTTGATTTTGGTCTAGAGATTACATAACCCCCACTGGTAAATAGGTACGCAGAATGATGAGCTATTTATATTTAGTTCAGCTGATTGCGATAATTAGATATTAAACTAAGCTGGCCATACATATTGCTTTTGTATACAGGGTCTTATGGAAATAAGTGCAAATATTTTAAACACTGATACAACTCACCAAATTGAACAAATTTCGGTTGATCGTTTTTCATTTAATCGTATTTTTTCTGAATCATTTATCTCCACTAAATTTGACGAGCCGCTTAAATTAAAGGTGAACGACACAAGTAAATTTAAAACTACAAAGTTCTTGCACAAAAAACATTCGGTCAGTAACTTACCTACCTCAATTGATAAAGTACGTTGGTGACCAGATGTGAACTAAAGGTTTTACCTATGCAGTTTTTGTTGGTTTGCATACGCAAGAAGTGTATTTGTGTGTTGCGCCATTAAATTGAAATATTATTCCGTAGGCGGGTATGCATTTTTAGAGTAAAATTGTTTGGAATTTTAACTCAGTTTTGAGGGCGTTTTCGAAAAAATTATAAATGGAGAAGTTCAGTTTAGCGAGTTCTATTACGGGTTAAAATATTTGCACTAATTTCCGTAACACTCTGCATAAACTTCCGACAAACAGAGGATACTTTGACTTTCAAAATTAATATTTTAAACACATTTTAGAAAATTAATTGTAAAAGGTTACTTTTTCCAAACAAAAATTGGTTTAAAAAATTAGATTTTGATGGTATTAAACATTTTGCATATATTTCAAAGTTACCAGTAATTTAATTTTTGAAAGTCTAAAAAATGCGACGCCTTAGTAGTTTGTCTCACACAAAGTCGGGAAATACTTATCTTAATAATTAAATACTAGCAGTCCAGTAAGACAAATGTCTCATTTAATAAAACAAAAAAGACCGTTTTGCAAATAGAACGCGTATTCACCACACGTACGTATATGACGTCATTGTTGGTAGCAAACTACCAGTCGCATTCGCCTTGATAAAATTTGCCTAGAATCTAGCCTAAAAAGTTCGGATTAGGATAATTACGATAATAATTAGTGTTAGAGACTGAAATTCGGTTCCTGACCTGACATGACCATTCCAAACATATAACTTTCATAACTTTTTTCTCTATCTCTTACGGTTTGGCTGCTGAAACAGCTTCCCGAACGGACAAGTCTATTAGATAAAGGATAATTTATTGGATTGCTGCATAAGTATGTAATGTTTTTGACGAAATCTTCACCTCTAAATCAGGGGATTTCTTGAAACCGGCCAATTCGTGCCACTTTATTCATATATTTCATACCGTAATCTTATTATTCACTGCTAGCAATAAAGCTTAACCGTATATTTCATTATGCCTAAGTACGTCGTATAAGCAGTAACGATGCATAAGCGGCCACATATTATAAGTATCTGTACGCGAGATTACAAGTGCGTATACAGCAGCATAATTCCAGGTAGTGGAGTAATAAGTAGAATTGCACCAATGCCGTGAGGGCCCGCGGGAGATTCATTCGCACCCAAAACAGTGAAAAGTTTGGGTCGTAGGCAGGAAAACGATTCGTGCGTACGAACCAACAGTGCGAAGCGTGCTAATAACAGCACTAAAAGTACTCTGTGTAGTGTGTTGTGACCTGCATTATTCGCCACCGTCACTCAGCTTTCGAAAGCAACCATATACCAGTGCATCATCGCCATAGTCTGTCGCTGCTGCTAGAAGGAACCTATCATTTCGACGCCATAAAAGTAGCGTCTTTCTTGTGCTACTACGACAACATTTGAGAGCTACCAAAAGCCAGACTAGTTGCTAGTTATAACCACGGTGCAAAGTGAGATATCATTCTGCCATCTGGGGCCATCGTTCTCGTATTTCAGAGCACGGGACATCCCATGCAATCAGAACCTAGCGGTTAGGTCATTTGAACGCGCCCACGCTACCTCGTATTCCATCGTTCTAGTACGAGTGCATTTTAAGAATAGACAGCTTCGCTCGAGTTTATTTGTGCGCGCAATTCCATTAAATTTCACGCTAGTGGCATTTGACTTTGCGTTGATAGCTGAACTTTAGAGACCTAGTTAAGGCATTTTCATGTAGCACAATCTTTTTATTGCGTATTCTTTTATATGTATTGTTTTGTGTCTGTGTGTTTTTTACAGATTATATGTTGTTTATGTAAACCATTGAGTTTTTATTGCCGGTAGTTTTTGCATGTGTAAGTTCAGCATTCCAGCTGACAACAAAACAACCCAAAACAATATTAGTCCTTAGCCACACTAGCTATGTTAATGGCGTTTTATAGTTCTCCGACTAAATAATCTAGATACCCAGGGCAATATAGGTTAATAGTCCAGTAAAGTATAGGGCTAGGTAAAAAGCTTTGTTACATTCTTCAGGCGTGAAATTGAAAAAGTGCTAGAATATTGGCATTGACTGCCAACAATGCAGGAGAATATATTATTGACTAGTTTATCTATCCTGGAGAGACTGAGGCAGAAAATTCACCACACTCAAAGAAAATTTTAAGCGAACGTTTTTCTTGTACCTCGTGAAAGAGATAGAATAGTGTAAACGCATGGTGGATATTTGAAAACTAAAGCACCTGGATTAACAAAATATGTACATTTTTGTGTAGTACCTTCTAATCGTAAGTTGTACAAATACAAACAATTTTGATTTTGCTTCTTCTTTTCCTTTGCTTGTTCTACTGCTAGTACTAAAAGTTTCCAAAATGTGGAAAATAACGAAAATTAATAAAGCATAAAGTAGATTTTAATCCCAATTACTAGATTGTATCTTTGTAGATCTATGTGTCATCACTAAGTAATATTTAACATATACTATTAGGTGCCATTTAATCAATGTGTTCTTTACATTCTCAGAAATAGCAAATTGAGGTGTTCGAAAGTTTTTTTGACAGTTAACTGGACAAAAGCTTTCTCATATGCACATCTGTTGAAAAATCAGCCAACATGGGAGATGGCTGGATTGAGTATCTGATTGACTCCTCTTGTCGGTCCCAATCCGCATAAAAAGGAGGGAAATTTAGATGTCATGATAGTAGTGCACCTGTAAATGTAATAATAACGTATGCTTATACAACGGATTTTAAGTGAATAGTAAAAATATAAGGAAACGACAGAAGCTATCAGTGAGACGACAACACAACTGTGCTCCATTCAAGAAACATTAAGAAAACGAAATGGATAGAAAGAGTTAATCCACTATTTACTAATATATAGTCGAGTAAAAAAAGAAACCAGGACCAAAGCAGGTATAGGTATAATAATTCACACAAAATACAAGTACCTACTAGACCACGGCACATTAAATATGATATCTGTGTATCATCCAAAATATTGTAAATGAAATACTAACTAAGGACCTTATCCAAAAAGCAACAAGTATGGACGTAACTTGAGACATTAGTTGGGTGGGGGGAGGGGCCAAAGCCAAAACTCTATCTACTACACAAAAATATGAACTGTCGAAATCAGCTTCCACAACGTTTTAAAACCTAGACTGCAAAAGTATGCTGCAATTGCACTTTAAAGCAAAAATATGGGCCATTACCTCTTCCCCTCCCCCGTTTTCCTTAACTTATGTATATAGCTACAAAATGGGATAAATCCAACTTTCGGTGAAGAACTAATAATAATATTAGGAGATTTCAATGCTCCACTCAAGTTGTTCGTAATATTAAGCAACACTTTAAGTAAGAATATTGATAGTGGGTAACTTACAGTTAATGTTGTTACTCAGAATCAATAACACTTTTTTCAGTTGTAAAAATCAATAAAATAACCTACGATATAATTTTCTCAGAAAACAGGAAAAGAAAATATAATTTTATGGAGGTTGATATTACAGTATAAATCTGCCACGAAACGGGACTGACCTTCTCGAATTCACGCCCCCTTTACCGTATCTCAATTAGTAGAGGGCTCGTTGAGATTACATTAATTGATCAGACTGAGAACACATCGAATAACCGCGTATATTACTTGCACTATTGCATTTAAGAATAATTAAACTTAATGCTGGGCTAAATATAAGAAAGCGCTTTGCAGTTTAATTTGCCTCGCTAAGTCCTCAAGCGCTTTGGCAAGTTTGCAACTCTCCTGACACGTCAGCAAAGCGAGATGTGGGACGCAATGCCGCTGCTTAGTGACCAATTCTGTAACTAAAAATAGCAATGGGACACCATTGTTGTTGTCCATGAAGCTGCAACTGCAACGTGCAACTGTTGTGGGGGTAATTGAGCTCTTGCTTTTGTTTGCGGGCTGGAAAGCACCCCACAATAATTTTGCTTGGAGGGCGAGGTAAATAGTCCGAGCGCTGTCAAAAATTTTGGCCGGTTTTGCTATGGATCTGGGGTGTAGTTTCCCAGGACTCGTTCAACGAGTTGTAATTTCACAAGAGTACATCTTATAAACTTCCTGGTGGCTGATATGAGGAGTTTGCCAAGTAAGTAAGCCTTTGTTTAATTAAGACGGGTATTGTGATAAAATTGTTCCGCATCACGTCAAAATGGTGCTGCTTACGTCGGACTTTGGTACTCGCTATGGAGCCTTCGGTCTGATTGCAGCACCAGGCGCCTATTTGGCGACGGGGACAGTAGTGCAGGTTTCGAAGGGGTTCTGTAGGTTTGTCGGATAAATTACGTCACTGAAAAATAAGCGTCGATGGGAGTACAGAGGTGGTTCTGCAGATCTAGGAAAATAAATTTTACCTCAAGAAATCGGCTCGACGAGAGTGCAGCTTTAGTGGGTGGTTGTGCAGGTCTAAGAAAATTGATTTTACCACCAAGAATCGTCTCGACGAGGGAGAGGGGGTGCAGTTAAAAGGCGTGGTTCTACTTTCTTAGGCAGGCTTCGGGGTGCCGGTAGGTTTCTTCTGGTGGAGTTTCGGACTAGTACGCTATGGTTTGCTTTGTGGGTAGAGCAGAGCTCGGCCTCGGTGGGGTGGAACTGGCGGCGGAGTCGGACTGCAGGACCTCGACTGAAAAGTCTAATTTGGCTGCAGGTTGCTGTGCTGCAAGCCCTGTAGAGCTCCTGGATGGAACTCGACCCAACTCTGTCTTGGACTGACCGGGCATCGTCTTCTTATACCCATCCGGGTTTCCTCGCTCTTGGATTTTCTCTTGTGGGAGTTTAGGTGGAGATGAGCTGTGATTCCTGCTCGCGTTTATCAGCTAGTTTTCGCGCGCTGGAGACCAAGCGTTGGTTATGGATTAAGATGGTGGTTTTCAAATTCTAACATATTACTAATTTTCAAACGCTACAAAACATTAAAACAAAGAGGTAAACAACATTTTATTTTTTTCCCTCATTGAACTTGTTCAAGTTTGAAATTTCCGATTCTAGTGATTTAAAAATTCGATTACGGTGATGTTAAATTGTGAAAATATATGAGGCCCTTTTAAGTGAAATTTGGATTCTTTATTTAACAACCAAAATAATTTGGCAATGTTTCCATTTCTTTATTTACTTTCTTTGCTTATCACATATCCTATTCAAGTTTCCAATTACTGCATTCATTTAACTCAAACAATTGGGACAAGCTTTATTATTTGGAGTAGAATATTTCTTTTTGTGACTTTGGTAGGCGATCATATTTATTACTGTCTGTCATACCTTTCATTATGCAATCTTCTAAAATGATTATTTTTTGGTTACAGTCGCCATTACCTTTCCAGACGGTGGAGCTTTAAATTTCTTCTGTTTTTATTATACCTAATATCGCCAAACTATTGCTGATTAACATCCTAGTTGAGAGTGGTGGATGCACGATGCACCCATCCCTAGCTATTATACGGTTTGAAGAAACAATTTATTCTTCTTCGTAGCGAAGCATATAAGTCAATTGTAAATTGCCAAGGAATTAATCTTGCACCAACTTTGTGACACTTCAATTTTCATTTTAGTGTTTTCTTCATTGATTATAGGGTTTGATTGTTATGGCCGTAGTGCACCTTTCAGTTTTGGTGCCGGTTTTTAATATTTTGCCCTCGGAAGTATACTGGAACGAGACAAAAGTTTAATACCTCTGCATGAATTTTGAAAGGAAATACTTTTGTAGTTGAAAAAATCTTATCACAGAAACCAATTCGTTGCTGGTGCAATTTTGTAGCAACGCATAGATGTCATTTGACGAATTAATATTAAGCATTGCAGCCAGGCAGTAAAGGTGGCTCAGAGATAACAGGTAGGTTTAATCTCCACTGACTACAACAGCCACAAAGGTCTTGTGTCGATTTTACTGCAATTCCAAAATTCGACTTTGGCAACCGTGAGATCTTAACACTTAGACATTATCAAAGAGGAGAGACCAATACTGCTGCAGTGGGGATGCAACAGAGCTGGTGATGCCAACGATGACGATTGTTTCCAGACTTTTGATAAACTAGCTAAGCATGTGAACTACGTAATCAATTCCATTGTTGTCAAGAGAAAATGCATTTGCCTTTCTTGGAGACGTAGTCTGGAAACAGCCTAGTAAATGAAAAGTATGGCATCCTAAGTGCTATTCATTTTTATTTTTACAGTATTTTTCATTTAGTTCTCTTCCATCTATTGCCATTTTCATGTTATCTTCCCATCATGTACTTGGTCGACATATGTTTCTTCTTCTGTATCAATTTATTATGTAATCTTTGCTTTTCCATTTTTATCTTGTGCTACTACCAAGTTGTTCTCTGCTTGTAGTTTTCCCTGATAGCGTCTGTTCTAAATGGTTGTGGAAAGTAATGCAGCAACACCTCCTTAAACAATAATTGTTTCCGTGATATTTATTCTTCTTTGATTTCGGTCAACTGTCATAACTTCTCTCTAAATTTAAAGAAGTGAGAACCAAGCTAAACCTAATAATCACTTACACCATCAGGATGACAAGATACGTGCATCCTGTAATTAGGGCACTTTAGAAAAAGGCGTAACTAATGATTTTAATAACAGTGCTCAAGATAACTGCCCTATTTATAGGAAACTCGTTCCAGGACTTCCAAGCATAATTTTGCCGTAATTAAAACAGATAGAGGGGACATCGGGTGTTGGGGGGCTCGTCCTCTCCAGTGCTGTAAAAACCCCCGCTTATTAAAGTTTATCAAGCGCTTTAAGGTCTTCGCGATTTTATATGGCTTATAAGGAACTTGTCTTGCTCATGGGTGTTGGTGAATGATTGCCGATCAGTGATCACGCACGCACGCACCGCTTTTTATCCCGGATGGCTTCCAGGTCCGCACTCGTTTAAACCGCAATTCAAATCATCGCACGTCGGCTGTTTTGTTTATGCAGAGCAGAGGCAATAACAAGCCGAACGAACAAATTGTCCTGAAAAATCGCCGTATTTCATTTGCTCGGAAAATCATACTTTGTAATTTATTTATTATTGCAACTGTATATTAGCCGGAGGCAAATTTATAGGTTATGTTCTAATAAACATGCGTATAAATCTGATGTTATCGTTTATTACACTTGTATGCCCATAGAAGAGGTATTGGCAGCTGCAAGAATTCATTTTGCCGCAGCGAACTGTGGGACAGCGAGCTGCTGCAGAACAGGGGTCCTCGTGCAGGGTCGGTGCATAACAAATTCTACTTGTTTTTTCATGCACCTGTCTTCTGAAACTTTAAAGATTTCAGTTCTAACACGGTTTGTAGAAGCTCCTGTCGTGATTATTGCCTTTTAAATTTTTGACCTTTGAAAGTCCACTTTTTAGTTGTCTGTTCTATAAAATTCTACTACAGTTTCTTTAATAAAATACTCAGTTCTACTCTTTTGTAGTTCTATGCAAATTTTGTTTGCCCTCGCTTTTGGAAGTTGCTAAAATATTTCCTGTTAAACATGTATTGTATCTTCTTAAACACTTTTAAATAATGAACGGGAAAGGTGCTCACAACTCTATAAAATTACATTATATGTTCCTATACATGCCCGAACAAAAAGATAACACCCATTTTAATATTGTGGCGTAGCAGAGGTTTGGCAACGCTGTGTAACTGCGGATTATCCTAAGGGACAAAGGCAGGTACCCGGACGAAGGTTTCGGGTTAGTTTTAAGACATTCGAGTTGTGCTCTTGTTAACAGTAACTTGTATATGTACGAGATCTGTTGTATATATTTAATAAACACATATTTCCACTACTACATCTTCAATTAGCCTTAACCACGAGGACATAACAAATATATAACTTTGTAGATTAATAATATTACTGGAGTTTTCCAAATAATCTCAAACTACCGTGACTACTTGGAGACGGAAAGGGGTCTTTTACAAAATTCAATAAAATTACAAACGGCGCCAATAAGGCAAATATGCCTAAGACGCATACATAATATTATAAGAAAAAATATATGGGATGCGGAAAGTTCGTTCCCCACATTTCTTTCCCCACATTTCGTTCCCCACATTTCGTACCCCACATTTCGTTCCCGGGGTATTTCGTCTCCCCATATCTCGTACCCGGAAACTTCGTTCCGGACCGAGCTCAATTTGTCTCCTAGATTACAGGGTGTTGAAAAACGAGTGCACCGATCGGAATGCAGTTAAAAATGAAATATATTTTAATTAATTTATTTATTTATTATAATAAACTTATAAGAACAAAATAAATTGTATTTATTAAAAATGACGGTTTAATCTAAGTATTTTCCTGATATTTTGTATAGGGCCATAATTTCTCATTCTGGACAACTTTTCTCAGTAATATTTTGCCGTATCATAAACAAATGCGGTAGGTTACCTGAAAAGAAAATAGTTTTTGCTTAACTGTCAAGGCCGACTTGTTTTTGAAAAACTGAAAATTTTCTTAAAATTCTCTACAAACCAAGCAGGAATTATAACATTTTTATGTAAAACTAAAAATAAAATTTAATTCTGTCTCGTAAACTCAAGCCGGGGACATACTGTATATAGTTCTTATAAGTTTATTGTAATAAATAAATTAATTAAAATATCTTTCATTTTTCTAAGTGCATTCCGATCTCTGCACTCGTTTTTCAACACCCTGTAATCTAGGAGACAAATTGAGCTAGCCCGGGAACGAAGTTTCAGGGTACGAGATGTGGGGAGGCGAAATATCCCGGGAACGAAATGTGGGCTACGAAATGTGGGGAACGACCTTTCCGCAAACCAAAATATATTGCTGTTGATAGACACCAACATGGGCACGTTAAGATTGGTTTTGTATTGAAAATAGGTGATAAATTTTCGTTTTTGTATGTAACCGGAAAAATAAACAGAATTTTGATTTTCACAAAGCTCTACTTAATCAATAACATTATCATACTCAGAAAAGTTATCGGCAGCCTTTAAGACTTTGGTTATTAAAACTATTTTAATAAATTAAAAAAATTATGATCTTGGAGGCGTTGTTCGAGAACTTTGTCTTATTGTTTTTAAGTAGTTTTGAGTGGTCTCGTTAAATAAACTTGTTTTTAAAGTAATCGAAATTCAGGTGGGTTGTAAACGCCTTTACAGCTCATGTACTTAATTAAGGCTGGAAATGTTATTTGTAAGATGTTAGTATTGGTTAGTTTATAACATTTAATCTACCTTTTAATGTAATATTTTAAATTAACATGCGCTGTCGCTCTTGAAAAATCTACGATTTTAGTTTTCTGAGCCAAATGACATCAGAACGGGCTGAAATACTATTTACATACAAGGTGACTTTAGTATTTATGCAAATATTTTAACTGGTAAAGGAGGAACAGTAAACTAACACGATTAGCCCAATAATATCTCACACAAATACCTTTATCTTAAAAAAAACAAGTAATAGTTCTAAAGGATATTGAAAACCTCCGATCAGTTTGAATACAAGTAATAATTAAAAAGCAAATAAATCTGATTTTATTAATATTTGTATTAATATAATGTTAACCTAACCCTTTGGAAAATTACCATAAAATAAATTTTACCATTGACGGTAAGCTAAAAATATAAGCAAAAATAAGCAAATCTTCATATTTATTAAGCTTAATTCTGTTTTCAACTAATTTTTGAGTATCGACAGGAATCAAGTCAATTTTGTAAATGTTTACATGATTTGATTCAGGAATTATTAATCGGTCAATATTTCAACTTTGTAAATTAACAATTTTGTTCGAAATGCTTTTAGCAGTAAATAACGTATGTTCTTGATTTATTAAAACAACACAGTCAGAACTTAAATGCAAAAAGTTAGAACCAGAGATTGCTTTTCTAAAATTCTGTTTATTACATTTAACCTCCAATGTCCAGACTTATTTCAACGGTAATACTATTTTTAATATTGAATAATAAAATAGCGTCCATTTGCTTTGTTTAAGAACTACATTGCCTAAATTTAAAGAATATAGTTCTGGATTATATTATAAAGTATTTACAATATTATATCGCCATGTATCTATAATTGAATTTTTAATTAAGATACAGGCGAGCAGGAAAATAAACCTCAAAAAAGGAATGATTGCCTTTTAGTTAGCATGTTTTATATTTTATTTTTACAAGCCGGATTTAATTTTAAATTTCGTTTGCCTGTTCACTTCGCAAAATTTCATAAATTTTCTTTATTTTTGTTTTATAAGCAGATAAGTAGTTGTGGTAGTAGGTTTCTGTGATACAACGGTGATCAGTTTTATATTGGTTATTTAAACAATTTTGGGTTTGATTTTTAAATTGTTGTAAGGGTTTTCTTGCAATATCAACTATACGAGTAGATTGTTGTGAACGTTTAGTTTTAACGTAAGAATTATTGTGATCATTAAAATTGTTAGTATTTGATGGTCTTGTTTGTTTGTTAGATATAATTTTTACTTGCATTTTTTCTGATTTTGGTGTTTGATGTCTATTAGGTGTTTTTGTAGTCATGGGGTTAATTTGAACTCGTGATAAAGCGTCAGCGACTTTAATTAATTTTTCTGGTAAATAATTTATGTTAAAATCATATTCTTCTAATTTTAGTGCCCAACGTGTCAATTTTGGCTCTTTTAAATTTTTATAATGGTCTATGATCTGTGTACAGGGTAAATTTTACTTCATATAAATTTGGACGAAACTGTTTCGTTGCCCAAACTAAAGCTAAAAGTTTTCGTTTACTTGTAGAATATTTTTGTTCTGCATCATTAAGAGTTCTAGAAGCATAACAAATGGGTTTTCCATTTTGGAGTAGTACCGCGCCTACTGCATATTTAGATGCGTCGGTTGTTAACTCGAAAGGTTTTTCAAAATCGGGATATTGAAGTACTAGTTCATTAATTAAAATTCGTTTAGAATACTCGAAGTTTTTCAAAAATTCAGGAGTATGTTCAATTTTATTTTATTTTTTTAAACACAGTTAAAAATTTAGTTATTTTGGCAAAGTCCTTGATACATTTCCTATAATAACCAAATAATCCTAAGAACGATTTTATTTCTGTTCGTGTTTTTGGTACTGGAAAATTTTTAATTGCTGAAGTTTTAATTGGATCAGGTTTTATACCTTCTGAAGTTATTATGTGTCCTAAATACTTTACTGATTTATGTAAAAATTCCCATTTATCTAGCTGAATTTTTACATTAGCGTTTCTACATTTTTGAAATACATTTTTTAAACGATTCATATAATAATAATAATAATAATAATAATATGCCTTTATTAATTAAAAAAAAAGAGAATACATACGTTAACAAAAAAAAAGAATAAATAGTGAGTAGGGCGAAGTTCAGCTGCAGAATGCAGAAAGAAATTCTGCAGTTGCTCTACCACTTAACCCTATTTTGAAGTATTTAAATCCAGCTTTACATTGTGTTCCCTGTTCATATTCAAATTTCAGTAAAGTTTATAAAACAAATAAAGATAGTATATTAGTTATTTTTTATCAGTACGTAGAAGATTATTGATCCGTGACCGAAAACAAGAAGTCGGAGTTAATTTGAGGTCTCGGGGTAAGCCATTATACCATTTTGCAAAATTATATACAAAACGGCGTTTTCCAAACTCAGAGCAGCATAATGGAATACTGACATTGCCCCTAAACCTCAAATTCAAGTTATGTACATCCGTACGAAATGATATCTTATTATACAGATATGGAGGAGTTTTATACAAAATAATTTTACGATATAGACATGCACAATGGAATGATCTCCTATTGAACATATTTAACCATTTAACGTCTTTTAATTTATACGAAATTTTATTATATTTTCTTATACCAAAGATAAGACGTAAGCACGCATTTTGTAGTTTTTGTAACCTGGCTTTGTCCTGTGCATCAAGACATGGTCCATACACTACATCGCCATAATCAACCTGAGATAGAACTAGATTATTACATAAAATGGTTTTGACTTGTGTGTTAAATAGGTGACGATTTACAAAAATTGATTTTAAATTACAATATGCTTTTTGAATACATTTTGATATATGTTTTTTGAAACGTAATGTCGAGTCAAGAATTACACCTAAGTTTTTAACACTGTCAACAACAGGTATTGGATTATTATTTATTTTAAAAATCATTTGGTGTTTTGCTATTTCGATGTGAGCCTTTTTACCAAAAAATATGACCGCCGATTTGTCCCCGTTAAGCTTAAGTGCATGTTGATGCGAAATGGCAGCTAGCTTTTCCAGATCTTCATTTATACGCTTATTTGCAGTAATAATGTCTTGAATATTAAAAGAAAAATAGATCTGCGAGTCATCAGCGTAAAAATGAGATGCACAAAAGTTTAACGTAGATGGGAAGTGTGAGATATAGATTGTAAATAGAAGAGGCCCAAGAATAGATCCTTGTGGAACGCCTGTTGTATTGCTGGAAAATTTTGATAACTTCATAGCCACTTTAACGGCTTGCGAGCGATTTGATAAATAGTTACTTAGTAAAGAAATTGCATTTGGCAAACAACCTATGTAATGGCAGATAGACAACAGAATATTATGATTAATTGTATCAAATGCCTTGGAGTAATCCAACAAGATAAGAGCAGTTACTTTACCTATATCCGTAGCTGAGATAATGTCATCAGTTATATGTAACAGCGCTGTAGCACAGCTATGTCCCTTTCTGAAGCCAGATTGTGTAACAGGCAAAATGTTATTCAAATTCAAGTGTTGGCGTAGCTGCTGCTCCATGACTTTTTCCAGTACTTTGGATAATACAGGTAAAATACTGATCGGTCTTAAATCTTTCAACTCTACTGGAGGATTTACTTTTGGCACAGGTGTAACAACAGCACGTTTCCATATATTAGGAAAAACTGAATTAATTAGACAGAAATTGATCAAGTGTGATATAACTGGCAAAAGAAATGGAACGCACAGTTTAATGATTTGAATACTAATACCATCATATGCAGTAGCAGTGCTTGTAATGGATGAGATAATTTTAAGCACTTCAATTTCTCCAACTGTTGTGAATTTAAAAAATGATCTAACAGTTTCTTTCACATTATTATTGTAATATGATGTTACGGTATCAGTATTCACGTCGGTTTTAGGAACAGACTGAATAAAAAAATTATTAATTTTATCACAATCTGTCAAATTAGAAGGAAGTCCAGTGCGAGTGGATTTTTTTGAGACATTTAAGGTTTGTAATTCTTTCCAAAACATCTTTGAGTTATTAGAGAATAATTTATTATAATATGAACGCTTTTCCCTTCTGACAGCGCCTACTACATAATTTCTAAGTTGTTTATAATAATCGTAATGAATCGGGTTTTTACTTTTTTTATAACGTAATAGGGCTTTGTCTCGAAGGAGCATCATATTTTTAATAACAGGTGTTAGCCATGGAGCATAAGGTTTAGTTATCCTGGATGTTCGAATGGGAGCAAATATATTGAGTAGAGTGATAATGTTACTATTAAATAATGCGACTTTATCATCAATATTATCAGAGTCGTAAATGTTTTTCCAAGGAAGTGATCGTAAAGCAGAATCAAATTGTTTGTGATCAAAATTTTTAAAATCTCTGTAGGTATGAATAACTGATGGCGACTTCGAATGTAACAAATTTAAAGTGCAATGTATTAAATAATGATCAAAGTGGTCGTGCAGAGGGGTTACAGAGACCGAAGTTAGTAAATCTTTATTTGTTGTTATGATATGGTCTATAAGAGTAGCGGATAACGCTGTTACACGAGTTGGTTCGTTCACTACCTGCACGAGACCAAAGGCTTCAAAAAAGTCCAATAGGTGGGCCGTGGCTGTATTTGTTGTATTAAGTATATCTATATTAAGATCTCCAAGGCAAACGATGTCGCTGGTAATGGGTAATATTTCGGATAAGGTTGATTCTAGATTATTAATAAACTCTAAGTAATATCTCTGGTGAGGGTTATACAACACTCCAAATGCGTACTTACGATTTTTAAATGTAATACTTAACCACAGTTGTTCAATATCTTTCGTTGCATCAAAAATTGTAAAGGAAAATGTTGAACGAATATAAAAAGCAACTCCTCCACCTCTGGATTCTCTATCTCTTCGTATTACAGTGTAACCTTCAATGAAAACGTCATTATTTGTAATGGAGTTAGACAACCAGGTTTCGGTAACGGCCAACAGATCGAATGAAGACTGAAGTACGAGATCTCTAAAAGCAGTAAAATTAGTGACGAGCGAGCGAACATTTATGTGTGCACAGTTTAACTGCAGACTCATAATTCAGATATATGCAAATAATTAAATCTGAACAAGAAACACAATGCGATACTAGATTTGCTTCAAAACGATGGGTAGAAAATTAAATTGGCGGTAGTACTCTACCTACACGCACAAAAGGTGCTACTGCTCATGGCAATTGAAATATATATATATAATTATATAAGAAAACAAATATAAATAAAAATAAATACGAGAGAATAACATGGAATCTCGCCTACAATAAAATATTCCAGTGATTAAAATTAATTAATAATTGATCAAATAGAAGTACTACAACTCAATATTTATATTAATACTGCGGTTGGCGCATTGCCATGCTATTCCCAGTAAATATTATATGAAACTTAAACGGGTCTATAGTTTAATTGCATAATTATAAACATTTTCAAGTAAATAACAAACAAGAAATTAGCTACTACTTCGGTTGGCGTATTATCATGCTATTCACCAGTAACTATTACACTAAACTTATATAGTTATGCAGTTTAACGTTTGAATTACACAAAAAAAATACAAAAATCTCAAGAAAATAGCATTCAAGATGGCAAAAACCAGGCACAAACTGTCAGCAGATCGTAATCTGGGCGCAATAAGAGTGCTTTGTTTTCAACAGAGACGGAATACAAAATATAAACAAATAGCCATTAGGTGCTAGTGTTATCTGGCATGATAGCATTGCAGGTACTGATATCTTTGACCGACCACACTTTATTTCCAAATTTCACTTTCACACAACCGTCTCTTGACCACACATTCCTAAACCCGAACTGATTAGCCGCATGCCTGAAAATTTCGTACCGCTTTTTCGTGAGATCCTCCTTTATTACGATTTTGCTGCCCACGAAATTTCTTCTTTTATTCATTAGGATGGATCGGTACTTGTAGGTAGCGAATTTAAGAATTACGGGGCGATGTTTTCCCTCCTGCAAAGCGCCTAGTCGATGACATCGATCTATGAACTCTGGATTAATGGTTATATCAGCGTTTTTAAATAGCTGTATCAGCTTATCTTCTAAACTTTCTCCCTCTTCTTCAGGTACCCCGAAAATCCTCACGCTGTTCCTCCGCGTATACTGCTCCAGATCGTCGACGCGTTTTTCGCACGTTTTTGCAAGCGTTATCATTTTCTCTTCATATTCTTCTTTAAATTTTTCAAATTTTAAACTTAGATTTTTAAAAACCTTTTCGGTAATCCTTGTTATAAAGCTTTCGTCGTTTAAGAAGGCAGCAATAGTTTCTTTTACAATTTCCTTAATTTCTGACCTGCTTTCACGTGTTAAACCCATCTTTGGAAAGTTCGTGTAGCACGCAATTACTGAGACAACTGTCACTGCACCTTGAACTATACAATCCCTGATTTATCACTTAAATGTGCGAATTTGCCAGAGCACTAGCGAACGCGTGTTACTGCTCGAACGCCATCGAACCGAATCGAATATGCTCTTGAAAAAAATTTCCAAACATTATAATATCGTCTACGTATACTAGACCTTATGTTGGGGTAAGTCCTATTAAAGCTGTGTTTATCATTCTTTGAAAACTGCTTGGACTGTTACGCAAACCCACAGGCATTCTTTTGAACTGAAAATGTCCTTCTTCGGTCGAAAAGGCCGTTTTTCCACGATCATTTTTTTAATTTCAATCTGGTGAAAACCAAAGGCAAAATCTAAACTTGTAAAATATTTGGCTCTGTCAAGATTATCTAAGACGGTTTCGATACGGGGTAATAGATATTTATCTTCAATTGTGTGTTCATTTAATTTTCGATAATCAATTACTATGCGCCGGAGGCGTCTAACTTTTTAGGGATGACCCAAATAGGAAAATTATACGGTGATTCTGGAGGTTCTATAATATCTCCATTTAACATTTTATTTGTCTTTTGACTTCTTCACGATGAATATGGGGATAACGGTACGTTTTAGTAAATATCGGTGCATTGGTTTTAGTCCTAATGTGGTGTTTAGTCAAATTTGTTACAAATAAAGATATCTCGGGTGAATAAAAAATATCTCTGTATTAAAAACATAATTCGGTTAGAAGAGCTGTTTCTTCTTCGTTTAAATGATCTAGTCTTAATTTTTTTCTTAAATTATTATTTAAAATATTTTTGACATTTGGAGTTGTTGATTTATTTATATTAAAATTGTTAAGTCTTACAGGTTGATTTTTGCTATCGGGTTCATAGTCTTCTAAAAATAAAGGATTGTAAATATGTATTTCTTGTGTTTCGTTTTAAACCAATTATTGAGTAATTTCAATAATGCTGAAGGCATAATTAATTTTTCATTAAATTTTAATTTTGGAGCTATTTTAGTTCCATACTTTCCTACTGCTGGTAAATTTACAAATAATTCTGTACACGGAGGTACTGTAAGTTTTTTAACAAAATCTTGATTTTTAAGTTTGGAAAAATTACATTGATTTCGTTTTCGAATTTTTTGTAAATTTTTTGATGGGATGTATCAAATGGTATTGTTGTTCGTTCTATTTGAATATGCATCCATTTATAATCTATTCGTGCAGATAAATTTGAAAGTAAGTCGGATCTAATAAGTCCTATATAGTATATAACTATATAGTCTTGGTGAAAATTGAATAAATAAAATGTATGCGTTCCGTTTTCATAAAAAACTCGAATTCTGTTTCGTAAATACAATTAGGAAAATGTTGTTGAACAAATTCTGGGGAAATTATTGTTTGTGAGCTACCGGTGTCTATTAAAAGTTAATCGCCGGTGGCAGGAATTATAATATACGGAAGATTTGATTTTGGGTTTAGGTATATATTTATTAAAAGTTAAAATATTTTTTTCCGAGGCTCTTAATAAAAATTTACAGTCTCGTTTGGTTCGGAAAATTGATAATAATCTGGTATTGCATCTAATTCTTGAGGTTCATTAAATAGTACTTGGGGTTCGTTTTCGTAAATATTTTCTTTAGAATTTTCAAATACATTTTCAATTAGGTTTTCATATTCTTCAGGAAAATTTTCGAATACATTTTCTATTAGATTTTCGTGATCAACAGAGACATTTTCTTGTTGAACATTACTGTGATAATATACTTAATTACATTTTCTATTAATGTTTTGAGAATTAGCTCGATATTTATTAGGAATATTTATTTGTTGAGTAGCTGGTCTTTTTATAGTGCTAAAATCCATAGGCTCCGGATTATTGGTTGGTTTATAATTTGGCTTAGGTGTAAATGCATTAAAGCTCGAATTTCGGGTTAATTATTGGGGTTGTATCTTAAATTTTTCAAGTTATAACGCATTCCAGAGTGGTTTTGATTATTTGATTTAATCGGAATTTTAAAATAGTTAGGCTTTTAATTAAAAATGCTTTGATTTTGTGGAAAATCAAGATTACAATTAAATTTTTTACGTGAGCTTGATTGCTGAATATTGGAAGTTAAATTTGATTTATTCAATTTCTGACCATGAAAATTATTTTGATTTTGAGAGTATCGATCATCTAGTTCTTCTTTTACAATGCTTAATGCTTGTTCTAATTAAACTTACAAATTTTCCTAAATCTACGTTTAGTCCACTCGTAAAAATTCTTAATGCTAAATCTTTGTTAGTTTTTAATTTGCGATCTATAATAACTTGAGGTTCTTTACTTAATAAAACTTTAGAATTATAAATTGATAAATGCGTTCTGATTTTATTGTAAAATTTTATCGGATTGTTTATGTTTTGTTTTATTTTCGTCAAGTCGATTAAAAGATTTAATTCTGATCTTTGGTCGTAAAAATTTTCTATTAATACAGTTTCTAAATCGGCCCATTTATAAAATTGGTAACCTACTATTATTTCCAAAGCTTGGCCTTTTAATTTATTCCTGATTGAAGATAAAATAACTTGATTGATGCAATTGTTTGAAATTTTGTACAAAATTTATTTGGTATGATCTCTGCGGATCTAATGAATTCTGATAAAGTGGTTTGATTTCCATCGTACGTGGGAATTTTATTTAATAAAGTTACGCTAAAATGTTGGGGAAACAATGATGTACAGTCGTGTGCAAATAAATCTGGGACAATGCTTTTTTCACATGCAGATTCAGTTAAGAGTTGAAGAATATCTCAATGGATTTCCTGCTATCAGAAATAGTTACATTAAACTTTAACAGGTACTGAAACCCGTAACTCTCTCTGATAAGAGAAAATCCATGGAAATATTCTTCAAATTCTTAACTGAATCTGCATGTGAAAAAAACACTGTCCCAGATTTATTTGCACACGACTGTACTTTGATCAACCATATTTGGGTTGCTGATATTATTGCAATTATTTAAAAACAAAATTCTAGGAGTTCTACCTAAAGGGAATCTTGAGCAATCTCGCGACATAAAACTTTTACAATTGTTTGAAAATAAAATTCTAGGTGTTCTACCTAATGGTTCGAGATCACCTTTAATATAAAAATTTTGTAGGCAAAAGTTAATTTTACTTATCTGTTTCACTTGATTGTTATTTTTTTTAAATTTATGTTAGTAAACAGTTACTGACTAGGAGTTTTTTATAATGTAAATAATTAAAACTATGTTAGTACATTTAAAGTTTGATTGATATTAATTAACTTCGTTGTTTAAGCGAACGCTTTAATAATTATTACTTTTGAAAATTATATTACGTTACTTTGTTGCCTTTAAAATTATTATTACATTCCTTTGATGCATAAAAATTGATTTTACTTGACTTTACTTCTGTTTGAAGCATAAAAAATAATTCACATCCTGTTGCCTTCAAAATGGATTCTGTTGATTCTGGACTCGTTGCGGTTCTGTTGTCCTCAATTGGACTGATCCCAATGATAAAGTGGTCCCAATGACCAAGTGGTTCCAATAACCAAGGTTTGCAGTTGGAATCGAAAGAGAGGCTCTCCGTACGGGCGATGTTGGTCCCTGAAGGTGTCCAGAAGATCCAAGATGGTAAGTGCGATGAACAATCAAGGATTGAAATTGAAAAGTGCGAAATTGGTTTTTAATTTTCGAAAAACCTTTCAAACCCTTTTGTTCATCCGAACGACTGCGCCAGTTAAATAAAAAGACCGTCAAAACGACTTTTGAAAAACACTTTTATTTTACAAAGGCAATGCTGCTCGTTGGAGCTCAAAGATACAGACAGACAATTTCTTACATCTAACGTGTACTCTAAGAAGCTGAGGATAAAACATCATGCACTAGCTTATATAGTATTTCTAATCAGCTGAGATAAGCTTATCTTCCAAGTATGCTTCAAGACCGGATGTAGGTTCAATAGCTATACAATACCACATCGAACAGTTAAATTTGAGGGCTGTTTTCTATATATGGCTCCCACATACAAGTTTTTGGATACGTTTTCCGATGAGCCACTTTCTGTTAAGGGTGCGCGTTGTTAGAATTAGTTAGTGACTTAATGTAAGATTGTTATGTTGCTATTATTTACTGTTTTGTCTTAGATTAAGTTTGTGTGTGTACAGAATTTGTTGTATTTGTGAGTCATGCCCCGGGAGGGTGGAAGACTGGCTTTACCAAACGCTCTTGGTTTGTTACCTCTTTGGTATCCAATAAACAGATTTATTATTATTATTGTTATTATTATATATTTTTCATATTCCGTCCTTTATTGTGGATTCCTGCATGACGCCCTCTTCTTCTATGATAATTTGTTTCAATGTTACTTACTTATTTAGAAGTTCATAAAAGTGTCTCTTCGAAATTTTATTTATTATTTCTCTTTCATGTTCGATTTCACATTTTTACACTGTATTTTCTTTACAACCTTCCCTTCCTTCTTAATTTTTATATCTGTCTTATTCCTGGCGGGCTTCTCTTTGCAGCTAAAGTCTTGTTCTTGTCTTTTTCCTCTATTGCTAATTTTAAATCTTCCTCAAACCAATTTCCTTTTTTATCTTTATATATTCAATTACAGTTTGAGTTATTTCCTTCGTTCTTGCTGGTTTGTCATTCTAGATTAATATTTGTAAAAGTTGGTTACTGGCGTATTATATGTGATATTTTGTATTGCCCTCCTCTAATTCAAAATTTTCTACATCAGATTTAGAAGTGTCCCTCTTGTTTCGTTTCTCTACTGAGATTATTTGCTTTATATTAGCAATTACCAAGAAATTATCTGAGTCCGCATTTGCCCTTGTGTATGTTCTTTATGTTTCTCTTTCTTTATTTATCACTATTTCTACCTGATATCCACATTTTGTTCAATGTACCCATGCCATCTTGTGCATATATCATTTTAATTTTCAACTACAGAGAAAAAAAATTGATCTATTTTTTTAAAAAGATTCTACATGCATCTAAATTTGAATGGATGGTATTGTAAACTGATAATAAAAACAGTAGGTGAACTATGATACTTGACGATAAGTAAGAATGCAAGTATTTGATTTTAGAGAAGACAATAATTAAATACAATTTTTAAAAAAATCTAAACTGAAGTAGTATCAACAACTATAAGTAGTATCTAATAATGTTAGAATTGTTCCCAATTTACCGAAATGATTACTGGTAATAGAAAGATATCAAGAACTCTAGAATTATTCTTTTTTTTTTCTTTTTGAAATGCAATGTTTTGCTTTTAGACAAGGCAAGAATGCTTGCCCTAAAATTACATCACGTTATAAATCTGAATGTCATGGCAGAAAAAGTATCATGCTTTATACAAATATTCTCTAAATACGAATAATAACGCTAAATGTGACAATAAATGCTCCAACGACCGGATTCTCATTTGGTGCAGCAGCGACGTTTCTACACAACAAGTTTTTGCGAGGCTCGAAGGGCCCTTAAGTGCGCCGATTTCTCACCTCGGAGAAATCCCGTTCCATTTAAATGCATACTTCAGCACCACTTAGCCCTTATTTTTCTAAACAGCTGTTGTATATTTATCTTTTCTATTATGCTGTCCAGGCGACCACTGCCTTATTTACATAAGCATTACTCCAAAGCAATCTGGATCGGGACGTCACAACTGAGGCGAGAAATGATTTAGATGCTCTCCGCGACATGTCTGTCGTGTGTTCGGGGATTATCTCGTGGAATTCAGATTGTTATTTTGGACATCTCGATCCCTTCATTAGAAGTTGCTATCTCATTTTGTTTTTATTCCGTTAGAACAGCATTGCATTAAAAATATCATAAAGGGCTGCTGTTATAAATTATGTTAAGGTTTCAGTAATTATGTAAGAAGAATTGCTATGGGAAAAGAACCAACTGTTTTAGTTATACGGCTCGAAATTTTAAGTTATCTTACATAATCTTTGTAGTGAACTATTTTGTTGCCATTTTTAATTATACAAAAATGGAATAATGAAGTAATTTACTATGGGAACAGAACCAGAACACAAGATTGCTATTTAATATAACTCGCCAAGACCATCAACCAAATTATGCCGAACAATGTATATAATCCTGCATCATCTCCTATGATCCTATGTGCTATCGTAGAAACGCCATATTTCTTCTTCACCCCCATCATTTTGTTCAGAATTACAGTCTCTCATCAAAGCATTCTTTGCATCTATTTCAAAATGTTCGCGGCCTTCCTCTTTTACTTTTACTAAATGATTTGCACTTTCAAACTCTTCGTGGCAATCTTTTATTCTCCATTCGTATGAGGTGTCCAAACCACTTCTTCGTTTTATTCTGCCGTCTACCATTTCTTGTACACTAATCACTGTTCTTATATGTTTATTCCAAACATGTTCCATTCTTGAAGTTTAAGCATTTATTCACCGGTTCTCGTCCGATTTAGCGAAAAATTAGTTCTTACCAAACATGTAGAGCTTGAAAATACCTGCAATTTGATGTACTATAAATTAAAATTCGATTAAAATCACGGCTTTCAGAGCGGACCAAAGTCATCGAGTCTGGGGGTAATTTTGATTTCCTGTATCGTACTATTACATAATGACAATAAACTTTATTTGCATTTAATTGCATTATTAGAATCATATGTTATATCAAATAGGCAGTAGGATTTTGACGACGAGGATCCTGCAACCCTAGAAGATAAAATTATCGAGCAATGGAAACATCACGAAGAGCACCTTGACCATGAAGATATACAAGAAGAAATTGAGCCGCAAGAAGAAGATGAATCATATGCTGAGGAAAATGTACCAGACCGAGAAGAAAATAAAATTTTTAAATACACCAATAAGTTATTAATTCATTTATTGATCTACACGTCGAGTTTCAATTTATAACAGATAAAATTGCAGTTATTTTCATATAGCGTTAACGGGAACCAAGTTACGGGGCAAAAAAGCAAGATCACCTCTTTTTCAAGATGACGGAAATCGCACATGGGAAAATATAATAAGAACATCTATTTGCAATATTTTAATTAACTGCCAAAATAAATTCACATAAAAATATACAAAATAATAAATTTTTACATAAAGTAAATAATACTAAACATTTTTGAAAAATAATAATGATATAATAGCAACTAAAGCTAATAAAACAGAAAGTACTGTTTTAATTAGCAATACTGGTTACACTAATAAAATGATGAACCTTTTAAATAACACATAAACTTACAGTAAAAAATACAAAGATTCTACCAAAAAAAAAAATCCAAAACTTAAATAACATTTCAAAAAATTGGAATGACAATAAGTATATATACAATAAAACATAAAAAATTAATCGCTCATAATGGACCCTTACCAAAAATCTACGGTTTACCAAAAGAACATAAAAAAACTGGTGTGATACACACAATTTCCTTTTACAGTGCTCTTATAATTAGACAAAAATTAAATTTTTAATTTTTAAGCATTTGCCAAAAAATTACAAATTCTACAAAAACGGTACAAAATAGAGAGTTTAACAGACAAAATTTCTCTAAAATTTTAAACTAAATTAAAAAATGTCATAATATACCGGGTGTTCTATTTAAAACAGAATATAATAAAAAAAATTGAAAAAAAAAAACGAAAGAAACCGATCTTAGAGGTATGCAACTGGATGGTCACCTATATCACATTAATACACAAAATGTAATAAAAATGTATAATTTGAAAAAAATCGTTAAAGCCGTTTTTGAAAAAAAATCGAAAAAAACTGAAAAATCACAAGAGTAAACACCGTCATTCCGGTTATGAGATCAAAAGCTTGCTGTGGCATCTGGATAGTACACAAAACTTATATATGAAGTTCCAATGCCATACTTCTTTTCGTTTTTGAGATATTCTGTTCACAGACACACAGGTAGACAGAGCCACAGGCAGACAGACACAGACACACAAACAGACAGAACAGTAAATAAAAACATTTTTTTTGTTCAGGGGACTCTAAAACGTGAGGATCTGTTGAAAACTCAAATTTCGAATTTTTGGAGTGAATCCAATACTTCCTTTATCGTAAAAGGAAGTAAAAAACTACCCTTTACGACCAGTTGTTGCTTCATATATGAGCCCATTATATAAATTATCCAAACATTTTTCTAATATTCTAATTAATGTTACCCAAAAAAAAACCAATCTAGTGTTAAAGATTCTTAAACTTAAAAAACAATTATACAATTACACTTCCAAAAGAATATGTTTTATTCTTATTAGATGTAGTATCAATTTATACAAATATCACAATAAATATGACCATTAAAACAATAGAACAATTTTGGAGTAAAATAGAGAAAATTAGTAATCATTCAAAACATGAATTTATAAAAGTAGTTGAATGTACAGGGTGTTAATTAAGTACGTAGACAAACTTTAAGGGGAAATTCCTGGATCAATTCTATGATAAGAAGTATATACAAACATGGGACCTAAACGTCTTTCAATCTATATATTTCTTGATTAAATATTAATAAGAACAAAAATTAATAAAATTGAAACAACTTGGTATAGAAAAGAAATTACAACTGATAGCTACTTAAACGATAATTCTCAAACATCTGTACAATATAAAAGAAGTGTAATTAATAGCTTAATTGATGGTGCAATTTTATTAGCTTTTCATAAATTTAATAATGTCATAAAATGAAAATATTATTAAAAAATTATTATTGTAGTAATTTCATTAGTTCAATCATAGAATTAAAAATAACAACACAAATAATAATAATTCAATTGTCGATTTATTTCCTAACTGATTACGGCCAGAATTTAATAATTACTAAAATATTAAAGATCTATTTGACATTTTAATTCTATACATACCAAAACTATCAGTACAATTAACTAAACTATTTATTAAAAAAATGTTAACAATCGAAAAGACAACACAAAACTTCAATTAGAATCGAATATTGTTTACCAAATCTATTACAATAATTCTAATGCAAATACTATGACAGACAAAATAAATTCTAAAAAAAGAATGTTTCCCCATAAAACTTCTACAAAAACTAAAAATTTGAACCCCAAATAAACCAAATACTGCAATCTGTGATCATGCTCTTGATAATTACCATAATTTTCGTTTTGACTTTCCTAATGTATTGCAAAGAGAAAATAACTTATAAAAGCTCCTAATCTATGAAATGATAGAAATAAAAAAAGATTCAAATGCTATTAATCACAAATCTGACATAAAAATCTCTCTTCTATTTATTATAACCTTCTTTAATTAACTTTTTCTATTTAAAAATATTAGTTTTAACTAATAAAAACACTACTACTTACAAGATACCTTTTACAATAAACATTTTTAAACCAACTAGATTTGAGAATGAGATAAATTATATTAAACGTCTCACTTCAACCAACCAAAGCCAGACCATCAGATATTCATAACATATATCGGAGATTCCATACACTATTATTTTATAAATTCTAACCGTAATATTAACAGAAATGTGAAAAAACGTTGACTGTCTGAACCCCTTATCAATACTTCGACAAAGAGCTCTTTGGGGCTCGAGTTTATTCTTCGTATTCTGTTGAACTGCTGTTCAATGTGGCGTGATTGTTATCATACAATGTCATATACATGCTCGCTTCAGCTTAACAAAATTTGTAAGAAACACTGGAACTAATATTATTGTCAAGCCTGAGAAAATCAGTTTGAAACGAGTTGGCGGTTTAACAACAGTGTTAGCGGAAAACGCCGACGAGGTAGAGAGCGTCGATAAAGTGACATTTTAGATTTAAAGGTGATAAAAGATAACAATTTGCATCTGCATCTTCCGATAACTTTAAAGAGAATCTCGCTAGAATCGAGATTCAATCTCGCGGCGTTAGGCTCAGCGTTCTGGCGGTAGAGCGGCTTTCTCATTCTGATAGGGTAACTATACACACTATACAATAGAAGTAGAAACATAGACATTAATAAACGCAACATATTCAGCTTTAATAACGACATATAAATATCGTGAAACGTGGAAACGGAAGCAATATTTTACGAAAATGAATAATGGAAGAGATCAAGGGTGTTGTAACATGAAGATAAAGAAAAGTAAGAAGAAACGAACTCAGCATCTGCTGCCTTAATGGCATCTTACGGGACTGAATAATTCCTGACTACTCGACTAACGAAATTCTACGTACCAATATAGATAAAAGTAAAAAATCAACAGAGATGTGCAATAAGGCAGAATAAACAAGAAGGAAAGGATACATAGACAATAAGAAGTTTAAATAAGCCCGAAGAAAGATAAAAGGAATGTACAGAAACAAGAAGAAGTTGTTTTTGGAACAAACAAATTGAATAAAGTTAAGGATTATTCTGTTAGTAAGGAGATTAGGAATTTGTATACAGAGGCGAAGAAAGAATAAAACAAGTATAAAAATGCAACTATATATTTTAAGGGCGAACATGACAACTTGGTGGTAGGAGTAGACGAGAAAATGGATATATGGAAGTGACATTTTGAGTCAATGCAACAGAACAGCATCAAGACATACCATAGCAGATATGAGAGGAGAACAGTCAGAGTATTGGAGATGCGATACCAAGCAGGAACCAGATTGTGAACAAACAAAAAACGATAAAGCGCTTGCAGGAAATGGTATGGAGTTTAAAACAAAAGTGGAGAAATGCTACAGGAGAAAATACTGATATTAATACAACAAATATGGAAACAGTGTAACGCTTTTTTGTCTTTTTTGGCGTTCCTATATTGGATTGCGCGCTTTGTATTTTTGGCGTTCGCATCTCTAACTTCTTAGTATGCAGCTCTCGTCTTCATTTCTGAGCTCGCTGCAGTTAGTAAAATTTTCAATTTTGAATGTGCACATCTTGTGATAAGCAACAAAGGTCGCCGAATTTTCAGACGAGTTTCTTTTCAGTTTGGAAATCAAGTTATGAGGTCGTCGTTGAGGTTCCACTATGTGGGTCACAAGGATATGGTCCACGTGAATCCAAACCTCGAGTAGTGTCGTTGATTTGAGCTATAGCGCATTATTTTTGCCACCGATCTCATGTGCGAGAATAATTCGCAGCCTCATGGATAAACTTTGGTCCATTATCGACCATTAGGTAAGCACATGCAGCCCGTTAGGGTCCTGTACTAATTAATTTGGGGATTAGCTCTTTAATGTTGTACTTTGCACACCTTTGAACCCTGAAATACCCTTGGACGTTTCTCTCTTCCGCATACTAAATTTCATCGCGCTCGAGGTAGTTACGCCGGTACCTATTGAGCTGCGCTCAAGTACCCTTCACCAAATATCTCAGTTTCTGGGCGTCGTTCTCAGCTGTGCTTGACGGGCGCCCCCACTGGTAACAGGAGGCCTTCCTGCTGGATGTATTTCGCTACGTCGTGGCTGAGATGGCCCGTTGGTCAGCGAGCTGCGGGCTTATCGTTCGTCCAAACGCGCTGGAACCTGTAGCGCTATCCTCGGCGGAGGTTGCAAAGTGTTCCTCCTAGGGCGCTGCGTTGAAGCGCCCCAATTACCTACGTAGTAAGTCTACGGATTTTTTTTCAACTTTTAGTAGACTTGTCATGTTGACTGAACAGGCGGTTCAGTTTATGTTAGATTAAGTGATAATAATTCAATAAACAAAGGCCTTTGGTTACCAATCACATCTTATCTTATCCGTCGCATCGGCGGCCTCAATCAGGGTTCTACTGAAGTCCCCACAGAGCGTGTGCTGGCTACTGCAGCAGTTTTTGTGCTCGCACTCGATCGCAAGGCTATTCAGTTCATGTTATGCATTTTAGTAGACTTAATATAGCCCGAGATTGGGCCGCTTTTATCAACGCAACCGTTAGGGTGTATTGCAGCCTAGATTTTCTAGAACTTCCGGTGTGGAGGGTATTGTCACATTTTTTTTGCCAAATTTGTTTTGGTTTATATCATATTTTTGGGCTTGATACCAAATTCAACTTGTTATACAGTTTGCTGTGTTTGTGCGCCAGGTTTTTACCTTGAATTTTATCCTTTGATTGTTAATTATATGGCATTTATTTAGCGTTCCGAACATTATTAATTGACATCTTTTAGTGATTATTAAATCTACCTCTTATTTACTGGACTTTTTTATCTGTTCATATAGCCCCTGATAAAGCTGCTTTTGTTTAGGCTTGTGGATCGGAAGACCTTCAAGGTAGTTGGTAATGTAAATAGCTAGCTAGACTTGCTTTTCTGTTGTGAATAACGACTGGCGCCTTCTTGTTTTTTCAAGATTATATGTATATGTATTCTGTAATCTTAAAAACCGTCACCTAGTCCTTACGCACACCATATCCCGTCGAGGGTTTGAGCCAGGGCACCTTTTGTTTAAGGGCGCCACACCAGGAAAACACCGGAACAGTGGCAGAAGCTTTTTTATACCTTATTCACAAAAAAAGAAGTAACACTATACTACAGGGGGATGGCATTACAGAACACGACATACAGGTTCTGGTGATATTAATAACAGAGCTAATTATAGCAGTGTTCCGGAGTTTAAAAGTGAAAGCTGAGGAGATTGAGCTGGAAATCAACGAACAGAAGACCAAATACGTACAGATGAGGTGGAACGATGATCAAGTATGAAATGGGTCAATTCGTGCCACCTGTATTTACGCATTTTATAACTTTCATTATACACTAATTAGTGATAAGACCCAGTAGTATGTGTTATTACATGCTAGTTACGTAGAACCGGCATTATCAAAAATCGCTGTGTACGCGGTGATTAACTATAGAGTTGTAACGCACTCAGACTACGTGAAAAAATGTGCCGACAGTGCGGGCTAATTCGGGGAATAACCGGTCACATAGTTGAATCAACGCAAAGGCTTTCAAGGAGGGCATTCGCTGTCAGACCTTCGAAGTGAAAAGGTCGCCCTCATTCGCCAAAGTGGGCGAATATAGCGTATCACCTGAGCGCTACCAAGTTAAAAAGAGAGCTGGTCGACCTTTTACAAGGGTTGTGGAGTTTTGTGCGTGCAACCCGCAGAAGGAGGGCAGCGTTAGCCCAACTCCAGGTACCAGCTGTTCCAGTAAAAACAGCCCGGGAACTCAACTGCAGTGTGCCTGTCTGCCGTTGCAACAAATAATTGCGCAACGGCTGGCAAGGTGTTGCTGTTCCAGAAAGGGAAAGCACTGGCTGCGCATCACGTCATATGCTAACTCGGCAGATTGCATTACTGTACATTGAAGTGCTATAAAGAAACGACAACTGCGGGTGCAACTTGTGGGGCGGACTTACTTATTTCACACTGCGCGTTGGCGAACTTTGCGTTTGCACTACGAATGAAACATTAAGTCTTTAATTAAGATATTTTCGTATGCGCCGTGCGCTATTGTTTTGTGTATCTGCTTACATGTATTTGTATCTTGTTTATTTTCTTACAGATCATATGTATTAATTGTAAACTGTTGGGATTTTATTACCATTGGTGTCTGCATTTGTAAGTACAACATTTCAGGTGTCCACGGGCAAACCTCAACAATATTAGTTACCCATAGCCGCACTGGCGATGTAAATGGAGTCTCATACCTCACCTACTGAATAAGCTAGCGAACCCAGGGCATTTTAACGTAATAACTCAGTAGGTGTAGGGCTGTTTAAGAGGTACCGTTACAAGTAGGACGAGTTTAGAGAAGGAAAACGGTACAGTTTTAAAATAGCGAATAGTTTTAAATATTTCAGCGGAAACTTAACAAATAACAACGAAGGAAAAGAATAAGTTAATAAGAAATTTGCTATGGGAAGTAGAAGTGCCGTGGCTGTAATGAACATACTAAAATGAAGAAAGGTATCAAACAGCACAAAAATAAGGAGTTGTAGAACTATCATTCGTTCAATAGTCTTGTATGCGCTTGAAGCGTGGAAAGTACGTGTTCATTTTTCGACTTCAGTATTTTCAATAACATAGTTACCTTCAGCTTGTGTATTAATGTAGTTATTATTTTCAGCATTTTGAGCATCGGGTTAATTTCATTTTCAATATTTCCTTATTTACTAAAACATTAGGCTGAAATTAAGCTTCGCAATTGCGACTTTAAGCAATTTTCTCGAAATTCAAGGGTAAGTATTAAATTTGTATATGTTAGAAAGAGAAAAATAATATAAATTATTTAATTGATCGTGCATTTTAACGAAAAACTGGCATTATCAGGAAATACTGAATTTCTTCCGCCCTTGTGCACGCTGTGTATAAAAATGTAGGAAGCTCCTTATGTTCATATTTATTCAAGCCATCAGCTACCTCTCCCGCTGAAATTTATACACTTATAGTAAAAATGGCCCTATTTGCATTTTACTGCATCAATATCGTCTATTTGCATTAGCATACTCTTAAAGATTTTATGCACTGGCGCAAATAAAACCATTCGTTTGTTGAATATTAATTCAGGTAGCCGTTTCATACAACAGCAGGGGGCAGCTAGTACAACAGATGTGTATTTTATGTCTTATGTTGCAGATAAAATAAAGGTGAAGCTTTCATTGATTCTTCGCACTGAGTTACTTGGGCGGGTTGAAAGATAGTAGCAATAACTATCGTGCCTTACAGAGTTAACGAACAAATGGCTTAGTGTAAAATTCCGAATATTCTGGGAGCGAAAAATTAGATCAGTTAAATATCTCTTCAGATTATGAAAAAAAATATACATGTTTGATATCTATTTGAAAATAGAACATCAAGTTTGAAAAGTAGTAACTGTTTTTAAATTTGTTTTAGTGATAAGAAAGTTAGCTTTAGAAACAGTGCTCTAATTTTGTGATTGTAATACTCATAGATAATTACACATGGAGTCAAGAAATCTTTGTCATATGCTATAAGTTAAATATGGCACTTCTACAGTTGAGTTTGTTTGCAAACATTTAGAATATTTATACTAAATGCTAGATAGTTCTTTAATAAAATATTTTTTTATGTAAAACAGTGCATATTTATAACTATTAGTTGCAGATATAAAAGTTTAATGCTTTTCTTGTCTACTTTTAATGGGAATTGAAGCAATTAATGTTATCGTTAAGAGTATGGGTTTAATGTCAGATCAAAATGTACTAAAATTTGAAATTCACTGCATAAAAAGTAGAATATCGTTATAGTGATATACTGTGTGTCTGCTTAAGTCCTCACCATATGGAAAACTTTTTTATTATTAACTTTACGAAAAAAAGTTATTCTTTATAAAAAGTTTTGCATGGTCCAAAACTTAAAATTCAATCATTAGATATCAAATTTTTAAGCCGTATACGAGAAATGTCAAAAATATGAATTCTGCTCAAGAGTAAAGTACCTTTATTTGTGACAATATCGAAAATTGTTATTTAGAAAAGTTGATTAGAATAGAAAACTACGTTCAAATATCCAATTACACCTATCTACAATGAAAATCAGGTTTTATTATTTTTCACATTTTTTGTAAGTTGTTTCATATGGAAAATCATCAAAATAATGCAACATAGAGGTTACGAGACGTAAAGGTAATCAAAGTTTTAACGAATAAAGAGATAACTGAAAAAAGTTTCCGATACTGTCAAAAATTAAGTTTTCCCTATGTAACAACTTAAAAAAAATGTAAAAAATAAAAAAACCTGATTTTGATTGTAGATAGGTGTAATTGGATATTTGAACGTAGTTTTAGATTCTAATCAACTTTTCTTGATAACAATTTTCGATATTATCACAAATAGAGGTACTTTATTCTTGAGCAGAATTAATATTTTTTACATTCCTCGTATAAGGCTTAAAAAATTGATATCTGATGATTGCATTTTAAGTTCTGGACCATGCAGAACTTTTTATAAAGAATAACTTTTTTTCGTAAAATTAATAATAAAAAAGTTTTCCATGTGGTGCGAACTTAAGCAGACACACTGTATATCTAACTTCTAAAACAAGTTACGTGTAAAAGCGTACTTAGCGTTAGAATTTAATTTGTTACATAAATCTTGGTCGTATAAATAGTTATTTATTTGGAGCGTCGTAGTCATGTAAATAAGGCGTAATTGGCCGCTAGCATATGCGCCGATAATTGTTATATGCTATACGGGCAAGTTTAACTGGATTGTTTTCTTGACGCTCACGTTTTTGGTTATGCGTTGCAATACTTAACTTTTCATGTGGACATCTTTTTTGTTTCGGCTTTTCGAGATACTAACTGCTAACTACCTTGTTGTTTGCATAGAGTTTTTCGGTACGTGGCCTCGAATTAGCAAGAAGCATGCAATTGTGGTTCCCCAGACAAGCCTGTTTTACAAGATTTTTTCCAGAAGGTCCAAAACTTCACCGGTTCAGCTTACTTTGGGAGGCGAGCGTTTCTCTCGTCCTGTGAGCCCCATTTGACTTTGATTTTCATCGCCTGAGTAGTCCGTTTGGCAGTCATATTTCGCTTGTGACCTGGTAATTTTTTCAAGTCTCCTCCCCCTCTTCCAGCACAGCTGTAACAGCCTGTTTGGAGGCTACTTAGTCAACCACTGCAGAAGCTTAGTTTCCCAGATAAGTAAATTACGATTTAGTAAATTGCGGTGCCAAAAACTCCATCAGAGTTGTAGAATTATACATTTTGGGCGTAACGTTCTGACCTTCGTGTCGTGCTCTTCATCCGGCGCACCTGGTTGGTACCCTTCAGGATTTAGCCGATTCTAAATTGAGTTAATGGTATTCTATCTGCGAGCATTTAATATGTTGCGAAAGATATGGAATTCAAGTGAAGTATCAAAAAACACCAAACTCAGAATTTTTAATACAAATGTTGTGCGTGTTTTGCTATATGGTTCGGAGACATGGGCATTAAGCGAAATGCAATTAAAAGACATTCAAACCTTTGTAAATAAATCTCTGCGAAGACTCTTAAAAATATACTGGCCAAATAAAATCTCAAATGCGAAACTATGGGAAAATACAAACCAAAAACCTACAAAGAAAACTATAAAGCGAAGACGATGGCGATGGATCGGTCACACACTTAGAAAGCCAGTAGAAGACGTAACCAGACAAGCTCTGGAGTTTACTATAAAAGGTAAACGGAAATTAGGAAGACCAAATATAACATGGAAGAAGATGGTTAACAAAGAATATACCAACCTAAACTTAACCTGGTCTCAAATCAAAGAATTGGCTAAGAATAAGGAAGAATGGAAGCAGTTAATTGAAGTATTGTATAAAGACTAAAATGACTAACTTAACCCAAAAATGTTTAAATTAAGTGTTAGTGTAACGGTGTAAATAGTACAAGGCTGACGACCTTGTATTAGAACAAAACTGTCATGGAGACGTCACCAGACGCCCTATGATCCCCAGAGGATCGAAAAGGACCGAAGAATCTGCGAGCTTCAGGTGCATTAGCGTGCAGAAATTAATGTAAGATCGCTTGTTGGCTCAATATTTAATTGCTTAGTATGGCGGATCTGTTTTTAATCTGTAGTTAACATTCAAATTGTTTGACCTTGAACTTCTTATTTAATTGTGTTAATTACAGTGTCCGCTCGTTTAATCCACGGCTGATTCATCCAGGATGATTAATCACCGGACGATTCATCCTCGGACGGTTCATCCCAGAACGATTCATCCAACGAACTGCTCAGCTAGAGGACTTTCATCCATGTGCGGTTCATTAAAAGACAATTTATCCAAAATAACACTAAATTAAAGGTTAGGTTAGGTTAGGTTAATGTTGGAATTGTTGTTTTGTATGAAGTGTCTTTTGGTGAACCGCTCATGGATGAACAGTGCTCTAGATCTCCTCTAGCAGTCCGTTGAATAAATCGTTCTGGGATGAATCGTTCGGAGATGATGAATCGTCCGGGGATAAATCGTCCTGGATGAATTATCCGTGGATGAACAGTACTGGATTCGTTAATTACTAGTATAAAATGCTAGTTAGGAGTGCACTTTTTGCTTTTTATGTTCTGACATCTCGAGTACTGGCTTGTGTGAAAAAGTGTATATACTGGCTATATTTTGTGTTAGAACCAGAACCAACTAAATAACTGACAACCCTTTAAAAAAAATTAAAACGAATATTATTAAATGCAGAAGATTGACTACATCGCAAACTTCAAAATGTAAAATGTAGCAGTCGTTTAGAAAATGAGAAAAGTAAATATTTAAATCTTGCCAACTACCTGTCTTGGTAGAAAATGGAAAACGAAAGAAATCATTGCGTTGTAACACAACAACAATTTTCTGTAGAATTTAATCAAAACGAAGTACATGATAGAAATGCAGTAGGAAGTTGTGCTTATTAAAATATTGAAAGCTGCTATTTTGTAATAATTTTTGTATTAATAAGCTAATCATAGGATATTCAGTTTACTTCTTCCCAGAATTTTCGAAAAGTATCCAAAACATTTGGTGCAAAATGTAAGATATCCATTATGAATTTATCATTGCCTTCCTCATCGATTTTTTCTTGTCTACTTATTAGCTTTAGGTTCCTATTCAAGAATTCAGGTCGTTAAGAAGTTTCCCGTAATTTTCTAATTTTTTCGCTACTTTCGCGAAACAACTTGGCTGTATTTTTTTGTATTTTCAAACAAAGCTCTAGACTAATTAGAAAGATGTCGAATGGATTTACCTAAAAATCTGTGGGGCTCCATAGCTCAGTGGCTACTGATCTAAGGGTCAAGAGTTCGTTCCCGATCCCGGTAAGGTTTTTAAAAAAAATAAAAAATGCGGATGAAAACCTCTACAGAATGCCATCATTCGGAAGTGATGTAAAGCCGTGGGTCCCATGTTACTTCGATGTGTAGCATGTCCCTTGCTAGGGTTGGAACTCCTTAGTCTCGTCAAAATTCTAAGTAAGACTAAGGTACCTGGTATCCTGCATGCGTAGATCTTGTCCACGGGGTTGGCAGAAACTGACCTATGAAGGCCTACTTTCTTGACATCAGTCTCCTCACAACAAATAGTAAGTATTAACTACCTAAAGATCTAGTTCAAATGTAATATTATCACAATATTTGGAGGATGTTAATTATTGTTTAATTCTTTATTAACAAATGAATCATTGTAAATTGGAAATTGTTGCCGGTTGTTATTTAACTTTCAACAAACACTAAAATTATTTGTATGGTCATTTAAAATCTAATCTACATAAAGAATGTAGAAAAGTGGACGCACGATTTTTATTTTATAATAGTGCCAAAACCACTATTTAACAGTATTAAGAAGGTTTAGGGTATATCTTATACATCTCCCTTTATCGTGCTTCTCCTAGCGTATGTTGGAGGATATCTGAATTTTGATGCTTGAAATGTTATGAATTTTTTTATTAATGTTATCGATTTGTTGAAGTTTCACCATTGATGTTGATATGTGGCTAAATAAATTCAATATTTGACATATGCATCAAATTATATAAACAGTGTTTATTGCACCGTCCTTCATAAATTGTTAAATTGGACAACTTCTAAAACCTTGCTATCAAATTTTAGATTCGTAGACTAATTAAATATAATAATAAAATCAAGTGACTATGTGAATAGAATTGCCGGCCGGTTACCTCAGTGAAGATGGTGTGCAGTTCTTTAAAAAATACTGGAGTTAATTAAATAAATTAAATTAATTACGACCAATGCATACTCAACTGTAGCACAATACTCCGAAAGAAAGCACACAAAACCACGTAGCAGTAGCATAAACAAGACGATGTAATAATAGTAATGTATAATAATTACATATTATCAATCAGGTGCACCTCAAAACCCGTAAATTCGAATAATATTACGAGTATGTTTACATTTATAGTATTATAAAATGTACAAATACATATCGACTAAGTTAATTAGAAGCAACAAACAAATTGACTGTATTAGCTTAAGCATTCAAACAGGCCCAGAAGGGTACTCATGGAAATCATTAAGCAATTGACAAGCAGGACTTGCTGGCAACACACTGCAGCAAGGCAAATTATGAAGTTACTAAATAGGCACAGGAGCACTGTGCACATAATTCAAATAGTGTTAAAATGGAAAGCAATACACAGCATTACATCAATTCTTTCGTTGAGCTCCCAGGCACCACTGAGCTCTAGGATGTCGAACATAAAGCATGGTAAGGATGAATGCCAGGCCAAGGCAACCAAATAGGAGGACTCGACACCAGAATACTGCAGCAAAGGGCTCGATGCTTCAGAAATACCAGCATCTGCAAGTTCGCATACGAATAGGAGAGACTTGCCGCCGTTGCTTTAATTATAGGCCAAGGACGCCATGTGCACGTCGATCTAAACTTCACGCTTACAGCTGATAAATTTGGGCCTCACGCTAGAGCTACACGAATGCCCAAAATACCACAAAACGTCTAAACACGCGGGATGACGAAGGATTAAATAAACTAACCTCAAACATTAGCCACGTGGAAAACGAATTCCATCAGCTTATTAACCAATATAATCCACCAAAATTGACCTAAGACTACCAGAGAAGCATAATCCGCTAAATACAACGAGGGCTAACCCAATACTTTAAAGCATAACTTTCCTGCTGATCTCTGAATAATCAAAATTAAAGTTAAACTGTTCGAAACCGTAGTACAAAACAAAAGATTGTGCAAAAATTCAGAAAGATCATTTTATAGCATCGCGTAGCGATAAAAACTCATAAAGATAACAAAGGGTGCACGTGAAGTTCAAAATATGCTCCATAGACCCAAAATTCAACTAGACGGTGCTCATTGACCTGTAAAGCTAAATATACGCATTTTACATGTAACAACCTGTAATGTAGAAAAAAGTGGTATAACATTAATTTATGCAGATTGATACATCAACCAAGTATACTGTTATACAATTACAAGAATATTATGTATGGTAAACTCTTTATTATTTAGATTCCCCCCCCCCCTTAAATTGTAACGTCTAGAAGTCGATTTTTTTTAACATTGATTTTTATTCTCAAATGTTTGCTTCCTTTACACCATTTTATTGCTCGAGCCCTCTTGCCAAGGCGAGGTTTAGATTTGTAAAAGGTTCTTCGCCTTATCCCATCTGTGACTTCTTTTCTTTAGTTTTTGTGCAAGCCTCTTTTACTCTATCGCTAACCCATTATGGTATTCCATCAACCTCCACGTGTACATCTTATGCTTGGAGAAGAATTTTTGTACTGTGACGATATTGGTAATTACCACAATCACCACCATTTAATTAATACCGGGTGATCATAAATGGCAGGTTAGGTTTGCCGTCAGTTTTGACACAGACTGACCTAACCTGCCAACCTCGAATTTGACATAGACTTATAGTGCCACCAAAATTGACAACAGGGTAACTAACATTAACAGTGCCAACCTAAGAAAAAAATCACAACCATTTATGGTTACCCGGCATATATGATACACGAATTGAAATACAACTGTTTGTTTTGAACATCGTATATATAACACATAATAATTATTTTATTTACCAATTTTCTTTGATCGATTCCTCTTTCTTGTGTAAAATATGACTGTATCCATGTATACAATGGGTGAAATTTTGGCTGAAGCGGATGGGATACATGTCTAGTACCGTACTGTTGTACAGTGGATGGTAGTCACCTCACACTCGATAGCTATCATTTGACTTCCTGACCAAACGAATGGCAGGAGCCCAAGAACTTCTTAAAATATCTCTCCAAAAATGACATCTATTCAAGGTTAAGACGTCTATATGTAGTAAATTGAGAAAGACTATTTGTAAGAATTCTATGAAACATGTTGTGTTTAATTGAAGCATAAATATCAAAAGCAAAAAGCAAGGAGGAGAATTGTTGCAACAGGTTGAACTAAGTTAGTAATAGGAGCGGGCTGCTATGGATCAGGTATTGATGTAGAAGCTGGGGAATTTGTTTGATTGTTAGGCATGTGAATGGTTAAAGTTACGCGTGATGAGAAGGGCTGGTAGCGCTAGTTGGGGGAGAAGAGAAATGACAGTGCATGCAGTAGATCGATGAGCTTGCTGCAGAGGTGTGGCAGCCAATGCATGTTTGAATGCATGTGCTTGCGGCATGCGCAAGATAGTTGTGGCAGACGAATGTGACTTACCACTTTTTTTGGTTCACTTCATATTTTTTGGGTAAAAGATGATGGGATCATAACATTACTTCCGCCATTTGGCCCTCATCATTTAGTGTGCCGTGGTGTAGTGCACGGAGGGCGTGCTCTTCCATTCATTTCCCTAGGATGCTACTGCCTTGGTCCTACACTTGGGAGCCCTATCATATGCCTTGGCATTAAAGTCTCCTCCAGTAACCATTTTTTTCTCATGGTTGGTGAATTGTCCTAGTTTGATTAGGCATTTCACCAACCACTCATTGTCTATATTAAGGTATATATATCATGGTATTACCAAGAGCTCTCTATTCGTGATCCACATCCAGATCTGCTTGCTGATATTGTGATTGTGATAATATATATTTTCTGTGTTGAGCAGTTATTACCTTGTTTAAATTGGCTTGTAATATTTCACTTTATATCTGTTCGGGTCGCACACCTCATCTCCTGGCCTTGTTTTGATGATATTTCATAGATTCAGCTTATAGTACCTCTGTTTTACGAATATAGCAAGGCTGCTGATTTATGCAGTATTTCATCATATGTCCTGATTCACCATAGTGCTAATATATCTCGCCCTTCTCTTACTTGCACGTTTTTTCCATGTGATCAACCTTGCTGCACTCTGCAAAACTTAGCTAAATCTTCCAAATGCTGTCCATCCCATCCAAAACTCATCCAATTTCAGTCGTTTAGTTTTCTTTGCTTAATGGTTTAACCTAGGTAAACATAAGGGTGGTTGGTGCGATTCTGGTCTGATATTTTTCGTTGCTGCTTTTGATTTGAAATAGATTATATATATATATATATATATATATATATATATATATATACTAATTAAGTTGGTCCTTAATGTATGCATTCAGGAGGTCTGCCATTTTCCTTATTTTATAAAAAGCTATTATTCGTCCAAGTTTCGTAATTGTAACTGCATTAAGTAAAGTGAAGTAATACATATTGATAGAAACACATTTTAGTAGCTTAATATTTCAAACAATAATTATCAGTAATTAATAACACCAGTAAAATAGATATATGTATATTATAAGAATGTCCAGTAAGTGTAATAATTTGAAATTTTAGATTTGTTATAAAATAGCGTAGGCCTAGAAAATAATTAATAGTATGACGTTTTTCGAATAGCTTTATCCTTGTTTTAAAACCAATTAAAATCAGAGCAGGCTTGGGATTTCATGCATCAAGGACATAAACTGTAAACAAAACAATGGGGGTGGCTTCTTCAAAAGGTTTGGTTGTGTTTAGCCAAGCTCCCCCAAAAATAGGTTATTTCTATGTGCTATTATATACCCAAGTTAACGGAAAGTAGTGTTTTATTGTGAGACTGTGTCTTGGGTTATTTGTGCCAGTTTTTCTTTGCATTGGGCTTCCACAAGAATAAATACGAGACGTCGATTTGGTCCAGTGGAAGCCATGGTATTTGGATGTTATTCTACGGAGGTCCAGTCAGTTTTATAAGTTCCTGTACATGTGTATAAGCAAGTACCGTACGTGTGGTGCAGCAGAGTCCTACATTAAGGCCCCCCAGCTTCAGTGAAAGCGATTCGGAAGGTCTTCGAAAGCGGCAGCCGATTATTAGGTAGGATCTAGCCAGATTTGTGCCCTGCTAACTGCAGGCTGGCAATAACGGCTTGTACAGAGCATCGTGGGAGGTTCAGCTCTGGGCAGGTAGCCTTATATTCAACGCAGAAACCACCAAAAGGTCAGATTTGCCACTTAAAAGTGTTAGTTTGTGATTGTGAATCGATTGGCGTCCCTTTTAGAGTCAGTTCCAGTCGTGGCTTGAGCAGAAGTGTTTTGTTTATGACGCGGAGTAGGTACTTACGTTCGATTATTATCGCATAGCAATAGCGTTAATTGTGTGGACATCAACAATTTAATTAAAATTCGGAGCTGTTTATGTACTTTAAAGACCAGGAAACCATCTTCATAATTTTTGTCGGTCCCATCAGTTGTAAAATCCCATTAGTTAAATCGAAGCATACAAAGTGCTTACAATTAAATGTTTAATATGACTTTATATAATTAATAATAGCAAATTAGTAGTTTAATTTTAGGTATAGTGACCTAACCCTGAAAGATAGTCATTTAATTATAAATAAGATGTTTAATCAAACATTAGCCGGGAATATTACAATTATGCATATAATTAGAGCCGATTTATAATTTAGAGTAATTTAATTATAAGAGGCCATTAAAAGTATAACAATATCTACCACATCATTAAATATTTATGTCACTCAACGTGGCTTGGTTGACAGGTCGAGTTACCGCACTTCGTTTTACTCCTGGTGGAGCCTTGTATGAAAGTGGGCGAAACGATGAGTTCTTCTATATCAATAATCCAACGGTCCAATACTGGAAGTCGTTCTTTACATAATGACAATGACCATGAAAGTATTAGAAATGACGATGCATTATTTACTTCGTAAATTGTAATAAATATTCACTTTGATCATATTTTCATTTCCTATGAAGTTAATAGCATTTCTATTAAGGTGCATATCAACAGTTTTATTACACTATCAAAGCGGTCTGTAAACACTTTAATTGCCGGTTGACTCCTGAAATATTTCAATGAATGAGGTTGCGACACAGCCGATCAGAAATCCAGCAACACCGATCGCTGGTAATCGTTTTCAATTTTAGCACGCCACTCGCCAATTTTAATAAATAACGCGCATAACTATAACCAAAGGCAAAGGTCAAGCAAACGCAGAATAAAACCCACCGAGTTTATGTGTGAACAAACGTTGTAACAAATACTAATTTAATTGGTTTTCGATTTTTGCGTCGCTTTCATTCGAGCTGCTTTATGTGCATTCGAGCTCTCGAGTTAACAAGCCAATTAACAAGTAATTACCATAGTTCAGGGCAATTTATTTTAAAGTAATGAAGCGAGAGCTAAATGCTAACGCATTGCTCGGTTCGGTAAAAACTTAGTCTATTTGCATACGGAGTTTTATTTTCAGAAATCGTGATTACTGTAATCCGTTCGTTTTATCGAATATGTGTGCAAATTTGTGCTCTTACAGGCTAAATAACTTTTTGTACTATTATCACTCTAACTAATTTACAATTTATGTTTATTAAAGCCGGGGATAAAAGTTTCTAATTGAAGTTTCTCGATTTGAACTTATTTTGATCAGAGTTTACTAGGTGACATTTTAATTACACTTCAATAAAATACCCCACACCTACTACTTTACAAATTGCAAAAACAGTTCTGAACTTTGCATTCGTGTCTCCTAAATCGTTTGAAAAGTCAATCCTTTATTGGACTGTCCAAATGGGCCCCATATTTCAAAAACTGTGCTTTATCTCAGCCATTGTGCTTTTTTGCATTTATGGTTATCTTGCAAATCTAGCTTTATATCTTCCAAAGGGAAACAGGTCCATATATACCTATTAAGTTTTATTGGGCTTGACCTACAGGATACGGTTTAACTACCTTAAGATTAATGTCTGATAAATTTTGGTTTCGCTCAACTTACAGATGTTGTGAATGAGATATTGAGATTTTGGTGAATGTTCGGCCCCATAAAGTTCAAAAGGAAATCAATTAAAAAGTTTTAAGGTGTACAATTTCAACAACAGGAAACACAAGAATTGACATCGGTAAACCCACAGGAGGTATCTATATTAGAAAGGGACTTAACTCATATTACTGCCTTTTTAATTTTATATAAACCAGTTAGGGTTATGTTTGCATCCGTTCTAAAATTTGTGAATTTGTGTTGGTTTTCTGTAGTAGAGTATTAATTACAGCAGCTCTCTTACTATTTTATTTATGGTTTTTACAGTATAGGCAGACGACTGATCGACCTGTAATTACTTAATTTATTTTTGCTTTCTTTCCTAAACGATAAAATTATCACGGCGCTATTTCAACCTTCTGGTATGCAGTCGTCGTGTATGAATTTGTTATACATTTTCTGCAGTTGTTTTAACACCGGTGTTGTTATGACTATAACTCTATTATTGTTAGATGTTTAATCATCCGCTACTTTTATTAGTGGATTTTCCCTCTGAATCTGTGTTGATAACTTTACTGTTCTACAATATAATTTTTGTCAATGTGAAAATGAGTTTAAGCTTGGCAAAAATGCCTGGAAGACGATGCAGGAAGTAGTGGAATTGGGATTGACAACTTTTTGGCAGAATCGTTGCTATAAATAACAGTTGGGTTCATTATTATAGTCCTGTCACCAACCAAGCCAGCATGGAGTAGCGGCATTCCAATTCTTCGCCTCCAAGGAAATTCAAAACAAACCGTCGTCTAGCAAAGTGATGTTCTCCATTTTCTATAATTCTCGAGTTATGTTGCTTATCTATTCGCTTTCGTTCCAGCAACGCCATATTAAGCAAATTGCAGGACTACCTTGGACGACTGCGAAAAGGAGTGCTCCTACTGCACGATAATCGGTCGCACAAAAGCGGTGCAGTGACAACAAAAGCGGTTACACTGGAATTTTAAATCCTTTCACACAAGCCTTTTCGGCGAATCTCCCTCCCACCTTGGAATTATTGTCTGTTCGCAAAATGTAAAGCTCGCTTTCATGGAAGCCATTTTAGTGACTATGATAGCTTAAAAACTTAGGTGACTTCGTGGCTAGCAGGTCAAAGTGGGCCAAACAGGCAATTATGAGGTTGAAACATGGATGGACAGAGTGCCGATTTTGGTAGAGGACTATAGATAGTCTACATATTTTGTGCCCATTTTACACATCGCCCCTTCATATTAAAAGGTATAGCCTCTATGACTTCTCTAAGGAAAGTAATCGTGAAAAATACCGTCCTTGATTTCTTCTTTGTTCCTGGATGACAAAAACAATTTTTCTCAATTCCGTGTGTTTATCTGTCTGTCTGTTTGTTTGTCGGTCTTTCTGTCTATTGCAGGAATAACTGAAAATCTATTTGTTGGAGGAAGACGATATTTTGCATGCCTTCCTGGCATGAAACTGAGAAAAGGTCGGTAATATATACTGGGTGAGCACATTAAAAAATAAAATTCTGACAATTTCTGTACTCAAGAACTATTACTTAAATGAAAGTAATATTTTGTACTTAAGTTTTCATCCTTGACGATATAGGGCATATTTAGGACCCAAAATATCCAAGCTGAGTACCGTAAATAATTTTTTTTTATATTTGCTTTAACTAGGAAGTAGATAAAAGTAATTATTTGCACATAGCTCAGGCGTTACCATTGACGACGATGGGATCCAACAAATACTGGATAAATGTTGTAAGAGACAGAAAGGGGCAACGAATAAGTGCGTTGTGTTTAATGGAGCTGCATCACAGAGATCAGAACAGTCCCGCGTGGCAGCGTGCGACAAATGGTCGAGAGTTGAAATTGCATTCGCAGGCGCTTAAGTTTTAGTCCCACAGCCGGTAATGTTTCCTTATTTGAAAATTGATGTAATTCGCATTACCAAGTGTTTCCTTTTATGGTTTTAGTGTTATTACGAACGTTAATATATTTTTACCTTTAATTTCCTTCGATTTTTAATTTTTTTAGTGGTTCAAGGTGAAGCCCTTCGCAGATTTTTTGTTTTGCATAGTGTTCATGTCTTATTTTTAATGGTTTTGTATAGTTCCGACATTTCCATTTTCTTACCTTGGTCTTCCCACGTAAACTGGTTTTCTTTACTATCTTAATTCAATTTAATAAATGTAAATATGTTTTTGTTGTTTTTCATTCCATTTCTGCCAACGCTTTAATACACGTTGTCCTTTTCAATGTAGCTTTCTTAATATTTAAGTCGGATTTGTAATGACCGCATTCTTTCTAATTTAGCGCCAAAGTGTAGTTTGCCCATTGCATTTACTGAATTGCACCTTTCGTTTGCTAATCTATTGTGATGCTTCTGTGCGTCTATATTTGATGTCTTCACTAAACACAGACAAATATAAAAAGAGAGGCTCTCTTTTTAATAGAGAATGGGACTCGATTTACACAGAATTTCAAATTAACTTCATATAAAGCTGATGATTTAGCCATTTTATTTTCGGTTCGTCATCGTAATATCGGTGGATAGCTTGACGAAGTAGTACGGTCTTAACAGGCAGCTGTACAACCTGTAAACACAAGAAAATTTAGAATGCATATGATAACTATGAAAGTGAGGTTATGACAAGTTGTCGAATAGAAATGTATAATAAACAGTTGAAGGAAGCCAAGCCAGCCAGTTACGCAGGGTACCGATCAGAAATAAGAAGAGTTGACACTTGCGAAAAATATTTACTTCTTAAGATTTGGACGTGTAAAGTGAATAGAGAACTTAATTATGAACAAGAAAAAAGGTGTAGATCTGGGATTCGGGGTCCTAACATGAAGAAATTCACCCAGTTGTGTAAATTTGAAAACTGCTCTAAATTTATCACAAATTAACCTAAATATATATAATTTATTTATATAACGCAATTTTTAATAAAACGTAACTTTAAAAATATTTTTTTTATATTTACCGTGATTTCTAGATTCTGTCGTACATAATAGTACATTGTGTATCTAGGACGAAAAGCGTAACATTCCCAGACGACTGTGAATATTGTTGGGCGAGGCGAATACGAGCTCAACAACACAGGAGTCTGGGAATGTTGATTTTTGTCGCCGATCGATACGAGTAATTAAAAAAATTAGGAAATAGTACTACTCGAACATTCCTTGCCTAGGACGGGAATATTATTCCTGTACAGTTGTATTGTAAATTACCTAGCAACGGCTGATGTAATGGAATGTTTGACTTTGCTCAACAAAATGTTATCAATAATGTGACAGTTCTAGTACGATTGGCGGAAAAATTATATATGTAGAAAATTGGGAGCTGTTTAACGCAGATTTCACCGATTGTATGCTATACACCTTTGTTTATGTAAAATTTTCTACACGAAAACAATGCCGGGTTAACAAAAGCAATCAGTCATTAAATCGACTTTCTGCAGATATATGTGTAAACTGAAACATTTACTTTCCAAACTATTTCAATACAAGTTAGTACAAATAATGCAAAAAAATGACTCGTAAGTCTAATGATTTTTTATCGAACAATAATATATAATTGTCTAAATGCTCCGTAACTCTTTAATAATTTCACCATCTAATTGGTTTTCTCAAAACATGGTTGAGAAGGAAACAACATAATGCGTTATATTCTAAACGGATACGTGCTATCAAACAGCTGTATTAGTTATCAAAACTCGCTTATTCTGTCGCGACCATAATAGTAGCATTTACATACTATGACTTAATACTACCGTTACCATGACAACGCACGGCTAAATACTGCGGACAGGCAGACAGGTTTAGTAACACTAAATTTAAATAAAATATGCTGTTTTGTTTAATTTTACAGTTTCGGAAGCCACTTCATTTAAATTGTAAATTAACTCGTAAAACAGTATTCGAATAGGCTTAACCTGGATGTTTCTGTGTTTATTTATAAATATGATCTGAAATGCAGTCTGTGGGAGAATGTAGATTGCAATTTAAAACTAATCTTTGAGAATTAAGGTGTTACATGCCTCCTAGTCGTATTTATTTCTAAATTTTAAGTAAACGTCTGTAAAAACGATTATCTATTATGATCAGCTTTTAAAACGCTTGATGACTTGGTTATAAAAAATTACTTTAAGCTGGAGCAACAATAGTCAAATTAATCATTTTCACATTTAGGCCAGTAAAATTAGATAAAAAAAGGGGCTGCCTTCCAAAAACTGGTGGAGTTCTCGAAACTGTTTTAATCACTCAAGTAGGGCTCTGATATGAACAATCTGAGTTTGCCCCGATTTCCGAATGGAGGTTCAGCCGTGATGTTAAAAAAACCTCGACATTTTTGGACTTTTTCCGGTTTATCTCGAATTCCTCCGAAATTAAGCTTTTAATCAAAAAGTTCATTATTATCAAAAATGTAGATCATTAAATTCTACGTCGATTGAGTACTAATACTTTAGAATTTGATCAAGTGGTCTTGTAGAAAATCGACGTTAATTAACGCCAATTTTTCACACTTTTCGAAAAACACTCTTTTCTTCTCTATAAAATGTACAATATCTATTAATAAACCAACTTTAACGCAAAATGTTGTAGAAGCAAAGTTGTAGAGCATCAAATTATATTTTCAAAAAGTCAAAGAAGGTGCCAAAAAACCCAACCAGTAAGTAGATATTATCCTTTTTAAAGTTTCCTGCAATAGCATGGTTACTGAACAACATCAATGTTTGGTTTTCCATTCACTGGTTTTTCCAACATTAAACTTTTTTCAGTTTTTTACTAACATACAAGCCCTCACCTACACGTTGTTATCAAAATAATGGTTTTGAAGACAATATATTAGCAGATAAATGTGTTATGTAGGAGAAAAAAAATCGTTTTGAATGGTATTTGTAGAAAAATTATGTTGTGTTTTTTTACTAGGAACAAACACTCAGTTATATTCAATTACATTATATTCAGTTACATTTGATTATATAAAATTACATTAATATTATATGATAAAACAAAGTACATCCACTAAGAGTAAAAAACTTCATTTTGAGTCATGTACAATGTGTTTTTTAAATGTTTGGAGGATGATGGTTCCAATAACGTGAACTCCAATTTTTCCATTTCTTCCTTATTCAAATCATCGTTGAGGTCTCCTCTTCCTTCTTCTATGATGTCATCATAAACTATGTCGCAGTCATCAGTACGGAAAATCGGGATTTCAGTTTGAGGATTGATGCATTACATGCAGTTTTTCCTGCAGGAACAACCTTCATGGCAGCCTTTGGAACATGTGCAGCATATGGTTTTCAGGAGTTCCTCAGGTGCTGCTTCTTTATTAGTGGGGAATGGCAGGAGGCCGAGTTTTGATGTCTTCTAGCCCTGTTGTAGTGGGTCCAGTGAGTTGTTTTTCTTTGCTTGCACCTACAAATACGTCCTCAGAGAATGCTGTCGGGTAGCTGCCTCTGTAGTAGGCAAAGAGGCGAGGTTGCATGATGTCTTTGTTAGACATTTTCTAAAGATTGCACACCGTAGCACATTTAATGGCTTTGTTTCATCTTCAGAATACAGGGCTGCTATGCACTTCTGTCCCGTCTCATCAACCTTGTCAGCAGCGGCATGGGCTTTGCTGAATACCTCTGCTGCTTTTTGCAGGTTGTTTGTCTCCAATACCTTGAAGAATTTCAGTTTTCCTTTACCGAAAAACGATGAACTCGTATCGCAGCCACTTAATGCATGTAGGAATAATATGTTGTCTTTAGAAACTGGTGAAATCGTGAAATTTAAGGGGCTGTAGACAACTTCGTCTTGTCTGCCTTTGCCTGGCTTCAGTAGAAATATGTTGAGGAGCATTGGGTCTGAAGCAGTCAAAATCACAAGAAGGTCGGTGTCCTCTACAACGACAATCACACAGTCAGAATGTTGAGCAATGTCAACAGCACTGGCCACAATTAAAGTATCGGCGTCTCCAGCACCTCGCTTAACGTTGAAGTGCTCAGCTTCAAGTCGTGGAATCAATAAAGATATGAGGCGCTGTTTATTTTGTTCATTCGAAAGAAACAATTCTTTTGCCATGGTTACTGACATTGTTTCATCAAACCTAGCTTTCGGCGCAGTTTTTTTTTTGGTGGCCTGCGCAGCCGCTCAGATGATTTAATACTCTTCTCACTTGCCACATCAGGGTATCCATCAAACACAACCCTGGCCTTTTTGCCATACCAATGCTTGATCTAGTCGACATACTTTGTAATTATGGAAGACATTGGTTCTCTTGCCTCCCATACCACTCTATGCAAGAGAAATCCTCCATCTACAACAAAATCTGCCTTTTCAAAATGAATTGGGTCTTTAAGGGCATCAAACAACTTGTAAAACACAGATTTTTGTGTTTTTCGTATACCTATGTTAGCAAACATAGATAAAGCGTAAGGGGCCAACTCATACTGAAAATATTGCTGAAGTTCTTTATTGGACTTCTTGTGGAATTTGATTAGACAATAATTACAGGTAATATAACAGTGAAAATTATTCATATTTCGGAAGACAGATGGCAGGAGGATTGTCTCAGGCCTTTTGGGTGTATGATTTCTTAGTTAGGGTCGGGTTTTAGACGTTATGTTTTTTGCAACCTTCTTGGACTTTCTAAAAACATAATTTGATGCTCTACAACATTGTTTCTACAATATTTTGTGTTAAAGTTGGTCGATTCATAGATATTGTACGTTTTAAAGAAACGAAAAGGTGTTTTTCGAAAGGTGTGAAAAATTTTTGTTCTTTGACGTAGCTTTTCTACAAGACGACTTGGTCAAATTCCAAAGTATTGGTACTTAATCGAAGCAGAATTTAATGATCTACATTTTTGATAATAATGGACTTTTCGATTAAAAGCTTAATTTTGAAGAAATTCGAGAAAAACCGTAAAAAGTCCGAAAATGTCGAGGTTTTTCTAACATCACGGCTGAAGCATATCAGAGCCCTACTTGAGTGATTAAAACAGTTTCCAGAACTCCACCCGTTTTTCGAAGGCAGAAATCTAATTTGCCTGGCCTAATTCTAATTATATTTTTGAGTTAACTCTAATGTTTGGGTTTCTCAATTGGAGCAATTTTACATATAAGAGCTGGCATGTCAACGTCGCGAATCAATAATACTAAAACTCTTATTCCTTTACGCTTTTACTGTTACCACCAATGCAATTGACATTATAATCTTATAGATTTTACAAGCTGTCACGTGTTGAGTTTATATCATGTACATTTTAGTTTTATTTTAATGATATTTTTTGCGGTGTAAAGTTGGGTATCGAAACTATTAAGAATTGTCTTTTTGTGTTATAATTTTATGCTTAAAGCTCTTCTCTACATTTATAAGTTTAATGTTATAGTTGAGTATTTATAGTAATCACAGACTGTTTCAAGATTGGAGTGGCTGATTGTGGAGAAGGATATATGTACGTCTAGTCAGATTTTCCATCTAGCAGCGAAGACTAGTCGTGGTGACCAAGCTTTTTTTCCGTTTACCTAAATTATGTGACTTTTAGGGTTTGTATCATGGCAACTAAATTACCTGCCTTTTGTTTTTAAGGTTTATTTGAAAATTGTAAGAACAGTTTTTATATTACATACAGGGAGCTATTTCCTGTTCTCATTTTGGGAAATTGATTTTACTTTTGTGATTATTTCGTTACACGATTTATAAGCCGAGTTATCACCAAAACTAATCCTGAGCATATCATCACCATACTTGTATATGTGACGGTTCTGGAGTTTCATGTAACCTGACTGGTTAAACTAGGATCTCACGATATTCAAAGAGCAAATAACCTTTTGAGCGCATGACCTCGAGGATTCACAACAATTTCGTCCTTAAGCACCTTGTTTGACGTCTTACTGAATTTACTTTAAGCCTTTAAGTTGTCTTCAAATAATTTTTCTGTTACCTTTAGATCATCCTACTAGTTATAATCAAGAGATTCTTCCAGTTGCCTTCAACATTTTTAAAGTAAGTCTTCAAGTAGCATTCGAATGATTAATTAATTCTCCATGGATTCTTATTTATAAACTTACCGAAATATTAGTGAAGCTGTTCTGAATACCTTTCGCCTGCTAGACTGCAACTAACAACCGCCACTGCATTGTACCGGATCTGTTCTGCTCGGCCTGAATCCCCATGAATCGTATGAGCATATGGTACAGGTCAGAGATATTGATACTGCTCTCAGTGAGTATGCAATACTGAGGTAGGTCTATTCTGAGTTTCTAGCTGACACAGACTTCTGGTGCTCCGTCGAACTTTCCTTTCAATGAAGATTTGCTTCGATTTGGTATGATCTGTAATCAGCATACACAACAAAATGCAACTAACTTTAGTTTCTTTGGTAACGGTAAATGCATTTTATGTACCAGTAAACTATACCGTGTGCGTAACTGCAGAGGTTATTGCGAAGCTTTTGTAGCTCGTTTTTAAAAATATTTTCTTCTCTCCCTCTCTCTCTCTTCTTCAGATTTTGTTGGTCCAATATTGGACATAGTCCTCCTCGATTCGGTTCCATTCTTCTCTGTGATTTGCCAGTCTGATCCACTTTTTACCGGCCACTTTCCGGATGTCATCCGACCATCTGGTTACTGGTCTTCCTACCCTTCATCTCGTTGTTCTTGGTCTCCACTGTAGCAGTATTGTACCCATCTATCATCTGTCCTTCTCGCCACATGTCCTGCCCAACTCCTCTTCAGTTGGGCTATTCTTTTTACTACATCCTCCACTCCGGTTTGCTTTCTAATCCATTGGTTTCTTTTTCTTTCCCGAAGAGTTATGCCCAGCATTTGTCTTTCCATAGTTGATGTTGATTTTAGTAGACTTGCCAGATTACCGAATGCCACCCAACCTAATTTTATTCTTCGCTGAATATCCGCTTCTTGATATCCTTTGCCGAGTGCTAAGTTGTGCCCCTAGTATGTATACTGTTCGACAACCTCTATTTCCTCATTTTTAATTATAAACCGGTTAATATGAATCGGTTAACAGATAAAATCAACGAAGTAATTTTCCATCGCCAAGCAGGCGGCGAACAAATTACAAACACATTTGTTCACCAGCAAAACGCCCCAATCCTACACGAATTTTAAAAGAAAACCGTTGCAAGAATAAAACAATAAATTACGGCATGCCAGCTCAAAGGAACACCAATTTTCAAATGCAAACCTCTGCACAAAGAAGACAATAAAGTGCCAACAGCCTGCCAGTCCTAAAATTGCAAGCAAATAACTCATCCAATAAAACACCCGGGAGCCGACAAGCGGCGGCTCTGAAGGAAGCGCTCGTGCGCTGCCAAATTGAAATCCAAGTTCAATTAATAAAACGCTCCTAATCATAGTGCGCCCAATCAAAACCCCACATGAGGATACCTGCCGATAGAAAACATTAGCCGCCACCTAATAAAACAACGCCCATACAGGTCGAGTAAAACGAATTTTTCCATCAGCCGTCATATAAGCAGTCATCCCTCCTCCTCGGACCAATGAGAACCCAGGAAACTGAACACAAAGACCAGGGCTGCTTTAAATAGGGAGGCTCAGGCTAGAAGAAATCACTCAACCCAGGAGAGTCAACCAGGAACCATCAGCCTTCCAAGGATCAGCCTCTAGAGGATCATCCAGCCTTCCAGGACAGCTCCTCACTCAACCCAGGAGAGTCAACCAGGAACCATCAGCCTTCCAAGGATCAGCCTCTTCAGGATCATCCAGCCTTCCAGGACAGCTCCTCGCTCAACCCAGGAGAGTCAACCAGGAACCATCAGCCTTCCAAGGATCAGCCTCTTCAGGATCATCCAGCCTTCCAGGACAGCTTCTCACTCAACCCAGGAGAGTCAGCCAGCAGCATCCAGCCTTCCAGGACCAACTAGCAGCTCTCTCCAGGACTCGGACAGTTGGGCAACTTTCGCTTCCGGACGCAACCAAGTCGAGCCGCAATCAGCCAGCATCCAGCTCTGAATTCGCCAGCAGCCCCAGGAATTGTCCAGAAGCCACCTACCGCTCCCGCAGCTTCCAGGACGAGTCCACAGCCAGTCGGCTCCGAGCCAAACATCACCCGCTCGCCATGGACACCCCCAGGTCTGCTACGTAAGCCAGCCCTGACCCATTGGAAGTCTCGTCTTGCGCCCGCCGCCTGACAACGAACCTTGTGTTCCAGGAAACGCCGCATCGAGGAATTATTCGGCCCATCGCCCAAGACGCCCCCGGCCTCCCCCTTGGCCCAGATCGCCCGCGCCCGGATCCAGGAGCTACACCGGTCCCATTCTTACTGGGAGGGACGTCTGCCATCAGGGAGTCCCCGAACGCCAACAAGGGCGCCTACCCCGGATTTCGTCTGCTTCACGGACGAGAGCGATCCGGAGCTCGGCACCCCCCAGAGGAACCCTTTGGTGCAACATCTTCGGGACGCGCCTTTTGCCCGGCTGCGCGGCCCGCCGACCCCCCAAGCTCCCCGTCCGCGGATCCTCAACTGGGATCTCGAGGTGCGACTGACGGACGCCGAGGAGGCCGAGCTCGAAGCCCTGTGGCAGGCCACCTGCCCAGCCAGCAGCCCACGTCGCGGCCCCCGCTGGCGACGGACCACCCGTCCCGGACTCCCCTAGCGGAAGCCCGACCCCGCGCCACGACCACGCCCCGCTCCAGCCGACGTCCCCGAGAGGTGTGCCCATGCCGCCGACCAACCCGGAGAACCTCCCCGCCTCGCTCGACGCCCCACTCCCGACATCAGCGCCCACAACGAGCCGTGCCCCGAACCGCTCCCCAGAAGGGACGGACCGCGTCCAGGCCACGTTTCCCGCCTCCGGACAATCGGAAAGGCCGCCCCATCACCTCCCGCGCCCCCAGCGCCCAAGACTAGGCGGTTTTTTGTATATATGTTTTTGTTTTTCGTGTTTTCGTATTTGTTTTCCTTTTGTATAATTATATAATATTAAGTTTTCATGTGTATCTGGTTGCCAATAGAAATAAAAGTATTAAAACAAAAAGTTTACTCCAATCGATTTAGCTGCATCGACAAGGGTAACGCCTACACCCCTCCTTCCGCTGACGCCATTGTAGAACCTACCGCTGAGCATAGACCGAGGTGTGTTACGGTCTGTGCCTTTTATTTTGTCGTTTATCATGATTTTCGTTTTTTCAAGTTCAGTTCTAATCCTGCTCTCTTAGATTGGTCGTACATTTCGTGTAACATTCTTTGCATTTCTTTCTCGTCATTTGCGATTAAAACTGCGCCATCTGCATATCTTAAGTTTGATAAATGCTTTCCGTCAATATTTAGACCTTTATTTTCCCAATTCAGTTATTTAAATATATTTTCTAGAGCTAGAGTGAATAGTTTAGGTGACAGCGTGTCACCTTGTCTTATCCCTATTCCTATTTCAATTTCTTCAGGTGTTTCGTGTAATTTTACTATGGATGTTGCTTTTTTGTATATGTTCTTTATTATTTGGGTGTATCTGGAGTCTATACGGCAATCGTCAAGGGCTTTTATTATGTGTGGTATCTCTATGGTGTCGAAAGCTTTTCTGTAGTCTAAGAAGGTGAGTACTATTGGTATGTTGTATTCGTTGCATTTTTTTATTATCTGTTTTACGCTTTGCAGGTGGTCGTTGGTTCCGAATCCTTTTCTGTATCCTGCTTGTTCCACTGGTTGGTAGGCGTCTAATTTGTTACTTATACGGTTAGCTACGATTTTTGTGAGCAGTTTATAAAGATGGGATAATAGGCTGATTTGCCTATAGTTTTCTAAATCGTCTTTAGTTCTTTTTTACTTTCCCATACCCATAGCTATAGGGAAGTCTTGGAATCATGAAAATTTTGGAAATCGAGATTTTCACAGAAATATCCGTTTTGGGCCTCTAGGAACCCAAAAAAGTGGTTTTAAAAAATGTCTGTCTGTGTGTGGGTGGGTGACGCTCCTACAGCCGAAATTATTGCTCTGATTTTGATGCGGAATGTGGGGGTGTATCAAAAATTCATCGACAAAATAAGCTTTTCAAAAAAATCCGAAACCGGAAGCGGAAGTTACGCATGTTTTTTTGATATCACTGTTTTCGTGATTAAAATTTTGCAAATTTTATCGCGGATAACGATAGAGGGTCATAAGACAAATCTGTTAGTTTTTTGCCGAACTCGCTAGGTTTAAAATGAAGGGCGCTATAATTTTTTGAAAATTTTGAGTTTAACGCCCTATTACTCAAAAACGGATGAATCGATTCAATTGATTTTTTTTTCTGAATAGTATATGAAGGCTAACATAAGGTGATATAAAAAGTGTTTTAAAAAATATTAAGGGGCCTAAATTACAAATTTTCAAAATTTTGGAAATTTTCTAAAAATCATTTTTCAAAAAGTGCCCACAGGAATTTGTTTAAACTTCATACACTGATAGACCCCGAAAAAGGCTATGGATCTGTTTTTTAAATAATCTCATGAATTATCTGTGGCGCCCTCACCGAAGCTTTGAAGTTTGAAAATTTAAACCCCTTTAATTAATAAACAAAACAAGATAGGTAGCTGGGGTTTTCACTGAATTGTTCAGTGCATAATGGAGCATATGAATATGCAAAAAAATATTACACTCGTGGATATATGTAAGCGCACCGGCCCCCTCCCCCCTCTATTTTTGAAAAATAATTTTTTTATTCTAACGGTTGTTATATTTTTGCGTCAAAGAATCTTTCTCCGCGAAAATAAAAAAATCGATTTTGTATGCCCTACAAAATATAATTTCCAGGTACTTAGAAAATTTCACCTCGGTGCTACAGCCGTTTTGAGGAAAATAATACATAAACTAGCACAGTGGCGGCTTGTCCACTTGGCGCCATCTACAGAAGCTCGGTGGTCACGTTTTGAACTACACATTCTTTTATATTTACCCGCAATTTACGTGAAAGTGTAAACGCTTATCACGGTGAAGACGTGAGTCATCGAGTTGAAATTTTGATATGTTGTAAACACTGTTGAATAAAGACGATATGAACAGTTTCCAGTATGGGAAAGTCCAGGGAGGTAGTCACGTCCACTTTTTTTATGTATAAGAATGATCACTGCAGTATTCCAGGCGTCTGGTATGTTTTCTGTCTCCAAACATTTGTTCACTAATCTTTTTACTAGATTCAACAACTTTTCTCCTGCATATTTTAGTTGTTCACTTATTAACCCATCGTGACTTGGTGCTCTTGAGTTTTTCATTTGATGAAGGGCATTTTGTATTTCTGCTTTGATGACATCTGGTATGTCTTCGAAACCAACGTTTATGTTGTTTAATTTTGTTGTTTGTGCCTTTTCTTACTTGTTTATTATGATTATGTGTTGAGCACTTTCTAGGTGAACGAATCTGGGGGTTATCAAGAGCAAATAATTTTCTATACATTTATTTGTTTATTACAATCGGTTAGCTGCAAGCTGTACCTATATAAATATTTCAGTGTTAAAAAAATATAAACTTCATAATAAGTAAAATGTGTAATTAATTCTGCACAATTTCAAATTCAACTATATAATACCGTAATATATGTAAACCAAATTTTAAACAAACAATTTTTAGAACAACTTATGAAGCAATCATAAGTTGCGAAACGTTTTGTAATTTTTAAAACTTAAAATATTAAACATGTTACGACTTATTTATTTTTTATTGTTCAATAGTAAAAATCATGCATTAATAGAATAATACGATTTTTTTCTAAATTCATTGACATAATCTATCTCCAAAACTATAATTGTGAGCTGCAAGTTTTTTGGGAGGAATCGTCCAATAACGACTCTCCTACTTAGTTAGAATGTAATACTTGATACATAATACATATAGCTGGAATATATACGGCTAAGCATTTGTTTATAGGATGAATTGCCAATAGATTTGGATGCAATGATCATTTATATAGATATTTTTCACGAAATCTAACAATTTGTTTCTTGCTGGCGTGCACTTTTCAATCGTTACGGATTTCACAATCTGGACATTAACCGTAGAACTTTTGATATTTGATATTTCTTCAGAACATCGATAGTGGATTTAGAAGATAAACCCCATAACTGAATTCCATATGTCCATATGGGTTTCAGTGCTACTTTATGTATGAGAAGTTTGTTTTTGAGCGAAAATTAAGAATTTCTTCTTAAGTGCGCCATTTAGGTTCTTTATCTGCTTGCGGTAGTGAGGGTCCATCTTTAATTATTGCTCGTGGGGACTATCCTCGACATTTAGTAAATATTACATGGAAGCATTTGTTCTGGTTCACTTCGTCTATTGTATTTTATCTAAATTCGTTTGTAGTGGTTGTACAACTAGATTTATGTAAGCTGAAAGGATGATACCGTGTTCTGAATATTTATCCACGATCATGTGAGCAGATAAATCAGCATTGTAGATAGGGTATCTACAAATCCAGAAAACTTTCTTGAAGTACACCAGCATTTACTTGAATTAAGTCTGTTGGTTATTCATTTTGCTTAACCTGAAAATAAATTTCCTCTAAGTACGACTTGAGTAGGACGAAATGTAAATCCAATAATTTCTTGAGTCGAATAGTAAGCCCTCATGCCTTACTTTACCGAAGCCCTTTTTTGGCAATAGTTTTTTCAGTAGCTACTATAGAACCGATAGAAGACTGATAAGTCTGCAGGACGTTATTTGGGGGTGTTTCAGGTATTAACTAGTATTATTTGGGAAACTTTCCATAGTGTTAAAGCGAATCCCATTCTCATCATTATTCACCTTATTTTTGGAAGCTCTTTCAGTATCTTACCAGCGATGATGTGCTATGTTGGTACATTGTTACATTTTAACGATTTTATCGTTTCTATAATTTCACTCACCCGTATGGGCTATATTGGATATGGTTAAAAGTTTAGAAGTATTCTTATATGTCTACATCTTTCTCAGGTCTTCTTCTAGTGTTGGTTTTGGTGGAATAACTGTTTGTAAGTGTGTCGCGGAGGTTTTTATTATTTTTTAAAGCCCAAGGGTCATTCACTTTACGTATAGGAGGCACTTGTTGATTTGGTTGTTTAAGGGACTTTGTTGCCAGAGATAGTAATCTGTGTCAGCTGAAGCTGATATTATATCTGAGAGTTCGGATCAGGTCTTTGAGTTCTCTGGTATCGATATTTAACTGACTTTTTTCTTTTAAAATTATCGGACAGTCTTGATTTGCTTGCTTTATCAAGAACATCGGTCTCACTTCTCAGGTAGCATCTTGTATTATAATGACAAGACTTTCCGCAGCGCTTTCGACTTTGTCTATCGTATGAAATTCTACTTTCACGCTTATTATATCATTAATTACTTGTCAGAAGTATTCATAGATAGTTTACATCTTTGTATAACAACGCCGTTAACGGTAGCTATTTCCGGTGAGTGGACAGACGACAAATCAAAGTTGGTTCTATACCTAACTGCTTTTATAGTATTTCTGGAAATTAATAGTTTTGAATTCAAATTCAATATGAAAGAGGTGTGAATATCAGAGTGTGCCCACCTTAATTTAAAAATATATGCTTCGCTTAATCGTGTCCGCGCGTTTCTATACAATAAAATATTTTTATATTTACCATAAGCCTCCGTATTGAATTTTTTATACTGATTTTTGTTGATTATTTACTTCATATTCATAATAATGCGCAATTACTATAGTGTCGGTCAGTTTAACAGCCAGTCTTATAAAGACCTCTAACCTGGCGTTAACTTTAGTTCGTTGTTAAAATAAACAAATAACATCAAAATCTGTTTACTAATGAATATGATGTTATAAGTACTAACGTTTTGATGCGCTTTTGTTTCCTTTAACAATGAATTAAAGTTAACCTCAGATTAGTGGTCTTTATAAGACCGGCAGTAATAATGATAAAAATTTAACCGCGTTTCAAAATGTGGCAGAATTTTGGCATCGTTATTAAAGGTGCTCCACCAAGTGAATTTTATTTATTAATTTAGAAAATAATCACGTCGAATATCCCGCGTGCATATAAACTAGCCTGAATAAATTTTTATGATTTTCTGTCGAACTGTTTTGCTTTGAAAAAATATATCTCGTAAATTTTCTGCTCCAAAATCCCTCATGCTACACACTCGGGATTTTTGTTGCGCGGAAATTTACTTGACAAATTTTTTAGCAAAACGTTCTGACAGAAAATGTCAAAATTTAATCGGCTATTTTAATGCACTTGGGATATTACTCTTGAATATTTGTTCGAATAATTGCTGATATGTTTTTATTTAGCTAGTATTATTGAACAATAAAATTTAATGGGTTAATCAACTTTTACTTATTTTTATTAGTTTCTAATGTTATGTAGTTTGGGGTTTACATTTCCATCTATATGTTTTTCTACCAGTGGCGCTCCTGGACACGTTCTCTGCTTAATAGTCACCATTTTTTACACATTTTGGCAATCTTAAACTATACAATAAGTTTTAGGAATAATTAATTAGGATTATTATTTACAAATCTTAGGTATACATAGGTAATCGTTGAGCTCACTTTATTAAGTAATGTAAGTAGTAAAACTAGATTCAATAAATACCACAGTATGCCGATCTATCTACAACATGCTGTTACTCTTATGTGCTCTTAAGGCGAATATTAATATTGTATTAAAACTATAATTTTGTGATCAGTATACATTGTGCGTGGTGTAATATGTAAATAGTGTACCTTATATGGTTAATTTTATTTTGTTCGTCATATATATTTTTTTGTTTTATTTTATGATTTTATTTTTAATGCTCATTTATCTATAATTTTTGACAGAATCAAAGAATGCCGATTATCATATATAATGTAACTAGTACTGTAACATCAAATGATCATTTCTGTTTACACGAGATATATTGTTTGGCAATCACGAGAGTGCGACGGACTCCACTCGAGTGGAAACGGAGATGATTTGAAGATCGAGAAGACAACGTTTGAACAGCTTATTTATAAATATTAAAAGTGCAGTTCGTGTGGTTGCTATGACTCTTGTACTTTCAGCAAATAACGTGATGTTTGTGAAGATGTTTGACTACCAGTTATTAGTCAAGAAAGTATATGATTATCATCGTTGCTATGTACATTATCAAAAGTTAATACATACGCAACTATGCATTTTTACCGTTTTTTAGTTACTATTATAGAGAGTGGTATAATCATAAGTATGTAATTGAATCCAGAGTTCAGAATAAGTAGACCTATCAATTTGATTTCAACTAATATCGATGGCATTAAGGATTTTGCTCTTTCTTATTTTTGTCTCAAAAGCATGCCAAATTTACATTGATCAGGGTAGGGTGTTGACGAATTCGAAAATTGTATATAACATTTCGAATCAAATAAAAGATCATAACTTACCTTTGCGCTTTATGTCGCGTTTGTTCCTGTTGTTTAAAATTAATTGTATATGGCTGCTTTATGAATTATTAATCGTATTACTGCATAAAAACTGGTTTATTTTCGATTATTTTAAATATTTAAATTACGAGGCTAGAACAATTTCTGAAATCAGAATATTTCACCTTGAAAACGAAGAGAGTTTCAAAAATCTGTTTGCAACAATCACTTTTCTTGAAAGTAGCAAATTGACCAGTTGTCAGTTTTCCTCTATCTATTATATTTAAAGCATTTTTTCATTAAAAAAAAATTGTGGCCTCTGTAGATGGCGTAACATGTAAATATATCATTTTAACGTTAACGCTTACCTACCATTTGCGCTTTATCATTTTCATATTTAAAATTTAAATAGGCCAATTAGGAATCTCCTTTAGAAACTTCATCTCCAATTGAAGCTTTATAAGACTTCTCCTTTTATAATAAAACTGTTTAGGTGAGAATACTAAACTCAGATTTTCATAATTTTTGTAAGAAATCTAGAAGACTATATTGGTGCAAGGTTTTACGTTATTGAGTCAACGTAACTATTGAAATTTAGAAATCAACGTTAGGACCACATTGACTTATCAATAATCAATAATAATGCACCTACTTTGAATAAGAACTAAATTGTAGGCTTAGTACACACTGTACATTCTATAATAATTATGTAAATTTTGTAGGTTTAATTAGATTCTGATTTCAACAATTTTAGATATTTGCAACAGTAACTTAACACGAAGATATTCTTCCATGACCAGCTTTGGCCATTATTCTTTGAATCCGTCTTGCGACTTTAAATTGAATGTCAGAATTCAAAATCTTACTCCCTTTCACGGCGTCAATCTTGATCCCCCCTACCCTTCTCCAGTTTGCAATTCCGAAAGCGGTTCTAATAGTTGTAAGTCCACCCCACAACATCCCTAGTTCGCTTTAATAAAAACGTGTGGTTTTGCTAGAAAAGGGGGCCTGATGAAGGGGTGGCTCCTAAGGCCAGCTGGGATTTCTTCTGGATCTTGACGAGGAATCAGCGGGAACGCGCCAAATCAGAAGCGATAGAAACATCCGCTAATGGCACTGCAAAAAGCTCCAGCAAATGCTTGAAATAGGTATTTGCCTTTTGCCGAACGTGTCATTACTATATTTCAATGAAGTGCTAATACCCACCAATTCACGAGGATTCCCACGAGCGCGGAATGTGGTCGAGTGGCTCCCAATTCCGCAGCTTCTCACTTGGTAATGATTTCAGTGATACAGAGGAACTAATGGCGTTAACGGTCTTGCCATCAATCCGCAGCTGCGTAAGCGCTGACGAGTGCATTTATAATGCACTCCAGAATGCGCTTTCCTGATTTCAACTAATCTGCGGATCGGAGCAGTTAATTGGTATCATCGGAGCACACAACGCAGCCGGGTTGTTCAACATATAGGATATAAGTAAACCTCTACTTGGGCCTACCATTGGCTTCTTACCTAAAATCGCATTTTTTGAGGGGATCTGTATTGCTGATCTAGAGCTGTTTGATATCGTAGTAAAGTTAATGTGGTTGGTATTATGTGCCACACGTCAAATATCGCATTCGTATTATTATTACAGGCATCCGTTGGCATTTGTATCTGTGTCGGATTTCTCTCAATTC